>DWGR01004282.1:0-11277 GCA_018247715.1 Heliconius burneyi | reverse complement strand
AAATCGTGAAATGAAAAAAAAATCCTACGTCCAAACTGTTGAGGCATCTTGATAAATTTTTTTAGCTCCGTGTTTGAAATATTTTACCCTATATGCAGTTTCAGTAAAAGAAGCGCTGCCTCTTCCACCCTGTATATGTTATTCCTCTAAGTTCATATACTCGTAGATTAGGCAGAGAGAACGTGCGTTAAGATAATCTGTGTCTAAGTCAACCCCCCCCCCCTCTAATTTCAAACACTTCAATGGTGGAAATCAACACGCACTTTGTCATGTTATCAGAGCAATGAAAGTAAAATAAATGCTCCAAGTAGGAATCAAATACACGACTTCGTGCTAACAGTTAGACGCAGTATCGCTGCGCCACGACTACCTCTTAGCCTCTTACTACTTGGATAATACTTGTAAAATTATTTAATGTTTGAAAAATATAATTTTAGCAAATTGCATAAAACGATTGATTTTCATTGAAAAAAATGTAATATTAGAAAATTTTGAATCAGATTATGAATCTCTTGTGATATTATTTTCTAAAGTAATTTCTTTTTATCTAACATAGAGAGTTAATATTTATTTTTAATATTCGTAGATAATAAGATTTTTTTATATATTTTAAAATATGAACTGTATATATATTATTTTGAATGGGACTAGCAGTGCGCCAGTTTGTGCCCTCGCCACCAGTTCTTTTTAATATAGCTTAGATTAAAAAACTTAGTTCGTGAAGGTCTTTTTTTAAAAATACATTTCCTTAGCCAAGAATTGCATAGAGTACTATGCATTACGACGTTAGTTTTTTATCTTTACATATAAGATATATATGTGAACATAAAAAGAATTTTTTTACATTACAGTGCGTTTTGGGCAAAAAAGCGAATCTAATTATTTATATTGTGATGAGGTGAGATTTGAATAATATATAATTACATATTACAGGCCGTCGTGGCACAACGGAACAAGGGTGTGAATTTACCGCGACGGTTGTGGGTTCGATCCCCGCTCGAGGAAGTAAAATGTTTATTTTCGTTTATATTTTGATTTATTCGCTCTCGTGTCGAGGCAAAAGCGCGGTATGAGCTCTGCCACTCAACCAACACGCAATGCCTCCAGAATTCAGCAGAAAGTGGGGAACGGAGTATATTAACACTAAGTTCCCTCTGCCTACCCTGCTGTGTGCGGGATACAGCGTGAAGCTGATTATTTTTAATCATATTACAGATGTTTCTGTGTAGCAAACCACCTATTAGTTCGGTGTCAATTGTATTAATTTTAATGACGCCATTACTTTGTCAATGTTTGTAAATCAACCATTACCTTACAATATCTTAAATTTTCTTTTAGAATACTATCTACTTATTTAATTATATTTTAGGAAAATTTATTAATTAGAAAATAATTAATAAATTTAAAATATAAAAATAAACCAACAAATATAAAATCTTACTTTTATCTAAGCCGACAAAGCCCGACCTATCGGTATCAAACCCATACTTTATTAAGAAACTTGGCTAAAATTAATATGCGTGACATTATTCAAGCGTACACTGTCGTGTCTCAAGAGTACGTCTCAGGTATTGACAGTCTAATATTATTATTAGAAGACAATGAGCGGTGCTAAGAACTGTCGCGAATTCCGAATTTCTGACATGTGTCATGCGAGCTGGTGCCAAGATAATTATCGTCACACGTATTAAATTTGTCTTGTTTTATCTTCAATAAAAAGAAATAAGTATTTGGCATCTTCGATATTTTTTTCAAAGTTAAAGAAAGAAATAAATAGAGTTGAGTTTCTTTTGAGATTAATTTTCAATTTTTATGTCGTGCTAATTAATTTTTAACTTGTTTTTTTTTTGTGAATATGCAAGAGAAAGGAGAAAGAGAGAGAGAGAGAGAGAGAGATCCATGATCATATTATTGTATTACAATAATTAAAAAGTATTTTAGTTCATACATTGATTTAAGTCTCTTCTTAGTGATTATTTATATATTTTTAAAGCAGTTACTCAGCTGAGTAAGCAGAGGAAATCTAGTGTTAATTATCGTGTTATACCGTGAGTCGTGGTGCAATGGTATAAGTGTGTGAGTGTAAGCCCAACTGGTTGTGGGTTCGATTCCCCACTCGAGGAAATGAAACATTTATTTCAATTTATATTTTAAATTATCCGCTGTTAGAGTACTGGGCCAAGCACGAACAACAATTTTATAGGATGTTGTTTAATTCCAGTCAGTTCCAATACAAATCAGTCCCGATAACGATACGAATACTTTTTCGGTAGTTGTTCGTGCTTGGGCTATAGGTGTCAAGGCAAAAGCGCGGCGTTGACTTCTACCACTTAACACGCAATGCCTCCAGAATTCGACAGAAAGTGGGGAACAGAGTGTCTTAACACTAGGTACCCCTGCCTAACCTGCTGTGTGCGGGATACGTGAAACTAATAATAAGCCTTTAATGGAAACTATTTTAATTAAATTGTATCGAATGAAAAGTAGGCAAGCCTTTCATTTCTTAGGAAATTTTTTTTTGTAGTGATTCTAAAAGGATGCCATGCTCCATTCAACCATGCTCCATTTTCGTCTCTCAGCTTGGTACGGTATAGAGAAGATATTCTTTATTCAAGTAGATAAGTAGTTTTAAATATTGACTCGGCCTATATTAATATTTGGTTTTTGCCAAGTTGAAGTGCACAGTATACAGAAAAACGATTCGAAATATTTTTTTTGGTGTAGCTCTAAAAAATTTTCCCTGTTCTTTAAAAAAGCTATTCTATTTCAAGATGTATTTTATATTTCATATAATACCATCAGCTTCACACTGTATCCCGCACATGCCAGGGTAGACAGAGGGAACCTAATCTTAATACATTTTCGCATTTTCCGTTGAATTCTAAAGGCATTGTGTGTTGAGTGGCGAAACTCAATGCCACGTTTTGCATCGAATTGAAATACGTGTCTGATTTTTACTATGTGCTTATTTACATATATACAGACATTGTAAGTAAATTTTACACAACTCCAACGACCAAAGGTTGCCTGGAAGAGATCGCCTTGCTATGTGCGGGATAAAGCGTGAAGCTGATGATGATGATGATGATAAATAATGAGATATTTGAACCCAGAAATTTTCCATATATATATATATATATATATATATATATAGGAAAAACAAAAAATATGTATGCTCTAAAAGACCATAAATATTTTTAACTTATATCTTGACAGTAGTATATAAACACAATCGAGTCAAAGTCAGGTGTCACTTTTAAATTAGACCAAAATAAATGAATTTCCAAATGGCTTAATACAGCGCGTAAAATATTAATTAAGAAATTGATAAAGCAGGGTTGTTCAAATCTAAACAATTTATTTTTCATCTAGAACGTACGAAACGTACTTTGTACTATGAAATTACGTACATTTGTACTTGAAAACCATTGCGTTTATACTTCTATTTTTATTTTTTATAAAAACTCAATTTTTCCCTCAACAACTTATTTAAATTATTATTAATATTTAAAAAAATATAAATAAATATTGTCCATACTGTAAACGGAAATAATAAAAAATACACATATATGCAAATGGACGCAAAAAGAACGAAAGTGTCACTACGAGGAGCTTTCGACCTCCTCTTTGAGTACTCCTTCGGAAAACGAGAAATATGACATGATAAAAGTTATTAGAAGAAGCTTGACTTGTAATAATTTCCATAAAGAAAAGCTTTGGGCACTGGCAACTGTTTTATCTTTTTATTAATTACTTTATTTCAGTTAAAATAGATAACCTATTGCGCTTTTTCTAGTTTATTAATTAGTAGTTACCGACTCTAAAAAAAAATGAATCCGATTTTTTACAATAAAATCACAAATTTTCAAACATCTGCTTAACCACTGAACATAAATGGGGGTAAATGGATAGGTACTGAGATAACCTACTTATTCACAGCCTTTGATCCGTTGATCACGTTACACCCGGAATATTTCATTTTAGAACCAGTTTCCATACCTTATGTCTATAATTAAAATAAATATCTCTTTAACCGTTATCTGAGGCCAGTCGTGGCACAGGGGCATAAAGTATGACTGTAAAATCGACTGGTTGTGGGTTCGAGCCTCAATCGAGGAAAGAAATTATTTATTTACATTTCTTCGCTCTGGAGTCGAGGCAAAGCACGGTTGAGTTCCGCCACTCAACACGCAATGCCTCCGGAAGTCGGCGGAAATCGGGGAAAGGAGTGTCTTAACACTAGGTTACCTATCCAACTATGTGCGGGATCCAACGTGAAGCTGATTTTATTTATTTTTTATCTTTAACCGTAAATATCACATAATATGAAAAAAAATATTCTAAATATACATAATAGTTCTGTATGTCGACGGTAACCTAACGTTATGGGACTTAAAATTATATTTTTACGTAAATGAAATTTGAAGGCGAGTAATAGAAGTACTTAGGTATATGTGGTTATTTCATCAACGAGGCTTGAAGAATTCTTAACAATTATTTATGTAGCGTCCTATTATTCTGTCGAGTTTTTGCGAAGTCACTAATGCTATTACTAGACGCTTTTAGTAATGGCGAGTGGTGTTTTTCTTATACTAGATAAAGGTGAGTGAAGCTTAACTCGCTTATCATAGAGAAATACAGAAATTTCGTAATTACGCGTAATATTGAAATACTAATAATTATTTTAATTTTCTGTTCTGGTAACAAGACTAAGAGTAAGAGGATGGAGTCTTTTAACACTATGTTTCCTCTACATATTATATTATAAGCAGCATACAGAGTGAAAAATGTATAACAGTTTGACTACATTGACTAGATAAGATTTTTAAATATATAAATAGAATTATATTAATTAAGTATACAGTTTATTTATTATAATTCAATGGAAGGATATAAGTAATGGTATCTTTTACAAACTATTACTTCTATCTTTATTTAGTAATATAAAAGAACTTACTGTAAAAAGTTCGCCAAAGGAAATTACTTTGGTCGCGTCCTTTAATTCAGGAGGTAAAAGACTTTTGCAGGGCGACTTTCCGTACTCGTGAATGATCTCACAAAGCTCTTTCATCTCTGTACATACTCTGGCTTGTGCTTCTGCTCCTCTGTATTCCGTTTTGGATCCAGGAATTGGTCTAAAATAAAATAAAAAAAATTATTAACATGTTTTTATGAAGCAAACGCAACAGGTTGTGGGTTGGATATCTACTTGAGGAAATAAAATATTTAAGGGATGGAGTGTCTTAACATTAGGTTCCCTCTGCATATCAAACTGTGTGCGAGTAAAGAGAACCCAATGTTATAACAGTTCATACCCCACTTTTCACTGAATTATCGACGAATTATGTCTGTTGAGTGGCGGAGCACAACGCCGCGCTTTACGTAATAACCAGAGCGACGAAATTAAAATAATCAATAATAATCTATTTCCCGAGTGGGAATCGGAAAATAGATTATTAGTTTGTCGTGTCTATACTTACACAGACACGACAAACTTTTACTACTACCCTCTGTTTTCGTGGAGGGTTACATTCAGAGAGATTATTATTACAATCTATTAATTAATGTCAAAAGTTATTTGAATCAATTAAAACTTAATGTTTTGAGATTGTTTAGAATCATTAACCGACGAATCATTAGTTTTTGATACAAGAAATCTCAATTCTGAACAAACATATTGAAAATTAAAGTTGTTTTAAATATCTTTAATAATGGTGACTTTTCAAATAGGTTATATTTTTTATGCTTAATGAGCGGACGTCCGTTTCAATCCATTTGATCTGTATTTGCAGATGGATCTCTTCAATCAAGATCAAAGTGTTTAAATTTTTACTATTTTACTTATTTCTTTAATTCAAATTTCAATTAAAATTTATTATAGGATGAAGATTATACAACCATAGTTTATAAGGTTGTATAATATTTACACAGTTAACAGCCACTTTACTTAGAAACTGCACGGACTTAAATATATTTTTCATTAATAGAAGTCAGTCATGGCGCAGGGACTCAAGCGTGCGACTTTTTTTTTATGGAAAATGGAGCGTTCGGGTCACCTGATGGTAAGTGATCACCGCCGCCCACGACCCCGTACTACACCATTGGAGCTACAGGTGCGTTGCCGGCCTTTAAGGTGGAGATAGACGCACTTTTTGAAGGTACCCATGTCATATCGACCTGGAAACACTGCCGCGGGTAGGCCATTCCACAGTTCGTTGGCGCGTGGAATAAAGTTCCTACGACACCGCACAGTAGTGGGGTACTAACACTATTACGTATCCAGGTGGTGTGGATGATATTTAAGCTTGTGACGTACTGTGCGGTTAGAAAATTCGGCGGCAGGTAACAGGTCAAACAGTTCTTCAGAACACTCCAATTACAGGTTGTGGGTTCGATTCTCATTTGAGGAAATGGAGAAATATTTGATATTTTCATTTCCTCGCTTTGATAGCGAGGGAATGCGCAAAAAAACATATTTCAACGTGTTTATACTTGTAAGAATGTTTATTTACGAGAACAGATGGTATATGCAATAGTTATTGCGGAACTGATCAGTACAAAGAAGAAATCTCTGAAGAAGTCCATAATGTTTACATTCACCAACTTTTAAACAAATCGTAGACTTGGCTATATCTCAATCATAAATGTAAAGTGATCTGTTACGTAAATCTGGCAAATTTTCAACTAAATTAAGAAAAAAATAATAATATTATATTTAAGTATAGATGTAACACGAATAACATTTAACCGAATTCTGTAAAAACAGGAGAGAGTTATTAATTTGACAGATTTTTATGCTTGTTACTTCAGAACTTTTGACTGGGTGAACCGATTTTGATGTTTCTTTGTTATTTGAAAGATAATTCCGTCCATTTGAATTTGGTCCATTTCTCACAATGTTTTCCATGAGAAAATCTCATAAGCCTTAAATATACATACAATATGTGCAAAGAATAGTTTGATATAAATTAGAATGTTTCTGATTATGAGATTTGGTTAAAGTAGGTTTTCGTTTTGTTAAAAATATATTAAAATAATTATTCTACGCAATGTCTAAATGGATGATAAATGGCAGCAGCATTGCATGGGTCACAAAGTCCACCCAAACAAAGTGGGGGCGACCACCCACTACTTTTTAACTACTTTTTAATAAAGATTCCAGCATTTGATTAAATTTTATAAATGGACCTATATTTTTGTAACAAAGCTTTTCTAATAAATTATGATAAATCTGTAGTATTAAAAACATATTTTACTTTTTCATGTAAATATTTTAAAACAAAACCGTATGGAGGATTCTTAAATATTTGGACACGCTTCGCGGTGTTAAGCGAGAATAAAAATATATTTTCTTTTAAATTTACATTGTTTTACTCTTTTAGCTCTGCTCAGTTCTATAGTACCGACTCTTTAAGCGTATTGAAGTAAAAAAGTAAACATTTATATATTATCAGCTTCACGCTGTATCCCGCACACAGCAGGGTAGGCAGAGGAAACTTAATGTTAAGATACTCCGTTCCCCAATTCTGGAGGCATTGCGTGTTGAGTGGCGGACCTCAACGCCGCGCTTTGTCACGACACAAGAGCGAAGAAATCTAAATAAATATTTCCTCAAGTAGGAATTGAATCCACAACCACTCGTATTTACATTCACACACTTGTGGCCCTGCGCTACAACTGGCCTCAAAGCGGAAAAGGTAAAATATATAAGTAGGAACGTGGAAATAAATATCTTGAGGCGCTGTAGGCCAACTTATTTTATATATTTCTTTATGTTGTATTTAGCTTTACTTATTTTTTCTTTACAGTATTATTTTCAGGCAGTCGGGGCTTATATGATAATAATTTTATTGTTATGAAACTTTCTTTTATGTAAACACAAGAAGTGTTTACATAAAAGAAAGTTTCAATTTCCAAGTTTCAATTTCCAGATCTTATGCTGAAAATTGTTAGTAAAACAAATATGTAAGTTTACGGCTGTACTCTTGAAGCTACCCTTAGCTAAAGCTTTTATGAAGTGTAGAATCGGAAAATATTTAAATTGTTTTTCTTTTACCAAATCTTATTATTATTAAATAACTACTTTGTTTTTATTTTATAATAACAATAATTATTTATCTACTACCTACTTGGGGCAACAGAATATTTGCTTGTTGACTTTGCGAGAAGCTTAACTTAATAATGAAAAACTTTTATTAGAAGAATAGAGAGAGGTACGTGGAGCTTAAGCCTGGGCCTTACAACCTTATGGTAGTCTAAAGAGGCCCTGTTTGAAATATACATGTGCGCAAGCACCTTCTATTATCTATTCCATCTAATATAATTTAGCTTTAGCTACACTAGTACTAATTTATAAGTATTTAGAAAATAATATTGTTTCTAAGAATTTTAGAGTTACCAAAAGACGCCGGTTCAAATCCCGCTACGTTAACATTTTTATACGTTTTCTAAAAAATATTAAAAATGAAATATACTGCATTTGTATCAGTGATGAGTTCTGCCACTCAATGTCTTAAAAAAATTTGGGGAAGTCACGCCAACCCTGGAAAACAAGAGAGGCTAAAAAATAAGTCATTTTACTTACTTGCCATATTCGTCCTTTGAGAAGGTAGGTTTGGCATTCTTATCGAAGTGGCCACTAAACGCTGTTATCTTTTGCAACTCGCTGTGTGCTTGAGCTTTATTGTCGAAGGCTGATATTAAGTCTGTTAACGATGAACTCTGCAAACAAAAAATATATCGTAAATTAATTATATTATTATATTATATTAAATCAAAATTAAATCAGCTTCACACTGTATCCCACACACAGCAGGGCAGGGAGAGGGATCATCGTCGTGTTAAGACATTCCGTTCCCCACTTTCTGTGGAATTCTGGTGGCATTGCTTGTTGAGAAACGGAACTCAACGCGAGTAATATATCTGTCTCAGTTGGGAATAGAACCTACAGACCGCACCAAAAGACTCCATAATAAAAAATACAAGAAACAAAATTCAGTTTGTTTCTAATTTGTTAATACAAAAATACGTCAAAGTTTTACTCAGCCGTAAGGTATGTAAAGACGAGCCAGCTAAAATAAAACTAACAATAAAACTAGAAGAACAAAGATGTTGTCTCGACTATTATTAGCTGTTAAACGTTGTTTGAACTTCAAAATTCTATACTAAATCCTTCATATTTCAGCACCTGATGAAGATGTAAGCTTTTAATTGGAGATAATGAGAGTTGATACCGATTCATATTACTATTGTTTATTGTTTTCATTAAAATAGTTTTTATTCATGTAGCAGGATGACAGAGAGAGTCTAGTGATAAGACACTCTGCTCTTGAAAACCCTTGAGTGTGAAATAAATAAAATATACTTTGTTATATATATATATATAAAAAACACAATGTAATAGAACCTAACACTATTGTTTATAATAAGACGATTTTTTCGCTACGTTTGTGTCATTATTAAAATACCAGAAATATTATCTAAAATTGCATTATACTAGTGATAAGATCCCTTTTATCCCTAATTTTTTTTATTAACATCGATTTTTTTATTTTTATAATAATAATTATTATAAAAATAAGTAAGGTGAGTCGTGGCGCAGAGGCACAAGTGTGTTACTGTAAACGTGACTGGTTGTGGATTTTATCCCCTTTTGGGGAAATATTTTTCATTTCTTCGCCCTTCGTCGAGGCAAAGCGTGGAGTTGAGTTCCATCACTCATTAAGCAATGCCTTCGAAATTCGGAGGAAAATGAAAATGGAGTATCTTAAGACTAGGTTACCTCTGCCTATCCTGCTGTGTGCGGGATACAGGTGAAATAAATTTGTATAAAAATAAGCATAGAAACAATGCAAACGAAACATTTAGCAGACATAGTCGTATAGTATAGAATTTTCAGTTATAATTATAATCGAGA
Source organism: Heliconius burneyi (assembly GCA_018247715.1). NCBI lineage: Eukaryota > Metazoa > Arthropoda > Insecta > Lepidoptera > Nymphalidae > Heliconius > Heliconius burneyi. The sequence continues at coordinate 1,361 of DWGR01004282.1, read as the reverse complement.
CTTTTTTTAAATTAATATATTTAAAATATATTTAACCATCATCAAGGTCTCTTCTATAGCTTTTAAGCACATAATAGATTAGATAATCTAAAGCAACTCGGTTCTAGCACATATTTTCAACACAGTCATAAATAATGACCCTTTCAGACGTCCTCGCACGTGTTGTGGCGGCTTTCTAAATGTTTTTGTGCAAATATTTTTAAAATAAAATTCCGAAGAAACTTTTTATATACTGCTTACACTTTATACGCTTTGTGGTAAATAGCTTAAAAAATAAATAATATTTTATTTAGTTAGCACGTGATAAGACATATTATAGTGACAATTTGCGTTGGTTCTTAAATGGTTCTTTGAAGAACTTATAAAGTTAAAATGTATATATTAGACTGAGATCCCAGGGTGTCCAAACCTACGTTTGAATATTGAGTCTTATGTTATTATTACTAGATCAGGGACATATAGTTATAACAGAAAACGTTAGTAATATAAATAAAATAATTTCTCTATAGCTTCCACTAAGTTCCCAGAGGGTAACTCTGCCTAATTTGCAATGGAGATACAGCGTGAAGCTAAAAAGCCTAAAATGAACTAACATTCAAATTAGATAATGTAAATCAAGTAACGAGGACAGCCAAAAGCTCAATGGTGTCTATATGTTAATCTGTAAAGGCGTAAATTGGTCGATTGTACGTACGATAAGCTATTAAGGCTTACTAGCTTAAACTACCCCCTAACAGTAGGGGGTACAAAGTTTAAAAACACTTTATACTAGTCACTGCTATAATAAGAGGTAGAAGACTGATGTAGTGGTAAGGTTCTTTATGGAAATTATTTTTTTTAGCTTCACGGGGAATTTCACATATAGGAATATTCCATATAAAAAACCGGCGAAATGCGAGTCGGACTCGCCCTTTGAAGTGTTCGTACAAACCGTAGGTTAACTGTAAGGAATACATAGGTTTTGAATACATGGAAAATACCATACAAAATGCATAAAGCAATGCAATATGCAGATTGATATTTTATATCAATTTCAGCTTGTTTCTTTTTTTTTTATATTCACACTGTATCGCGTGCATAGTGTAGGCAGAGGGAACCTAGTGTGACAGTAGGGACACTCCGTTCCCCACTTTCTGCTATATTCTGGAGGCATTGCGTGTTTCGTGGCAAAACTCAACGCCGTGCTTTTACCTCCACACCAGAGAGATTGTAAATACCTACATAGATTATTTTTACTATTTCCTGAATTAGTACAAAATCCATATTTGTAAGATACTCAGCCCTCCTAAAATTCTTACAAATAGAAATCTGTTTTCGCTGCAATCATGAATATTGAATATGTTAAGTGAATGATAAATGGA
>DWGR01004281.1:0-11279 GCA_018247715.1 Heliconius burneyi | reverse complement strand
AATTTGAGACGGGAGTCTGTTAAGCTGAGGTTAATCAATGAGGAGTCGTTCGATGGGTCGCCGACTCAAAGCCAGTTCTAACGGTTGATTACGTGGGTAAGATATGTGTTTAATAGAAAATGTTATTTAAAATATGTAACGGGATTTAAATCATTTTAAGTTCTTTTTATAGTACAGGTAACTTAAAAATTAATTTAATACTTTATTACACTATAACATATTAAATAACTTAACCAAAAAAAAACATAAAGAAATTAACTTTAACAAGACAGATTCAAGAAAAAAAGAACACAATGTACACTTTATACTTATAAAGTAAATCAGTGAGGCCGTGGCGCAACAGCGCAGTGTTTGACTGTGAGCGCGACGGTTGTAGGTTCGATTCAAACCCGAGTAAATAAATATTTCTTCTTACTAAGGTAACAAGGTAAGTCGTAGCCTTGAGTTTCGACACTCAATACCTAATATCTCGTATAATTGGACAGTAAGTAGGAGACTAAATGTCTTAACAAGGTTCCCTCTGACTTGGTGTAAGCGGCACACAGCGTGAATCTATAATATATTTTTATTTCCAGGCACGACCATGGCAACGCGGACGTTCCCAAGTGTGAAAGAAAAATGAAAAAAAAAAAATGAAACGAGAGATCCCAATATTTTTGGAATATATTTTTTGTACCGAACGTCTTTGCTATTGTAATTTTGACTATGAAACTTCAATACGCTTATGAATTTTGATAAAATTTGTGAAAATCTAACGCGTGAAAGTCACGTATCTAACGCGTGAAAGTCACGTATCTAACGCGTGAAAGTCACGTATCTGTTAAGATTAGGGTGTTAAGATTAGATTGCACTACTTGTTAGTACCACTGCCACTTGGTCCCTTACACGTCTTAGGAAATCCTGGTAAAATGGTTGTAGCTGTAGAATTTTTAATGGAATTACTAAATTTTGTTACTGAATATATATAATGTTTATATTAGAATTAAACTTGGCAGTGTCGTTTCTATTTTCCTGATGCTAGTGTAAAAGAAAACGTTCAGTCAAATTTGTGATAGTTGAAAATTTGAAGTGTACCCCTGGGTATTTTTTTTTAAATAACATTCTTTAATTTTTTTTTAAATAACATATCTTTTTATACAACTTCATATATTTGCTATAATAATGACAACAATTCGATTTTTTCAATGCAAAAAATATACAAATAGCTATTATTTCCGGATTGAGAGAGAGATTACTTATAAAGTTTTTCGTAATAACTTATTAATAATATTGTAATAATAGTTATCTGTACATAATATCATATACAGTTCAGAAAGGCTTTTAAGCATAATTGCATACATTTGTCTTACAATTTCGACTTCCTTAACGAATTTTAATATAACGTGTAATAAGTAAATTACAGATCTTATGAATAATCTTCTAGATGACTAAATGTTTGCTGTGAATTTGTAAATCATCAATTTATAGTTATATGTATAAGAAAATGAGATAAATTATTAATTATTATATATATCTTAACTTGGAATTTCAGAGTCAAATATGTATTATCGGATGACCTACAAAATTAGGTAATCACATATATATATATATATATATAAAATACATAAAACTAAAGTAATTTTTTTCGATTTCTTAGCGTTAATCTTTTAAAATAAGGAAAGGCTTAAAAGAAAACTAATGTTAATGACAAAAATGGGAAAAATCGAATTACTTCACAAATTTTGCTGTAGAAATAAATAAAATATATAAATATTGCACGTTTTAATACCAGTTTAAAATAGTGTATATAATTCTACTTCATAATAACTATTATGGCATAAAGAAGAGTGACTGAAACATTTTATAAGGATTTATGAGCTTTAATTTTTTTCGGAGGCATTTTTTATTTTGTCTGAGATTTCAAACTTACAGCTGAACCGATGTTTGTGAGGCTAGCACAGAAATGGTTTTAGACCAATAGATAGGTTGCGGGATCAGGATTGAAACGGGTAAACTCGCGATTTTAGTGCGTTGCTCACCTACTTAGAGAAATATGACATAACTAAACATATTTCTATTAAAAATCAAATAAAATCCGAAAACATTTAAATTATGTATAAATATGTTATACAGATACCGATATTAAAATAATTAGGTGATTCTTACATATAGACACTTAAATAATGCACGAATTATACACTTAAATACTACACCCTAATATAATACTTAAATAACTACTCGTATTCTTCAAGCGGGCGAGCCGCGTCCGTGCCGCTAGTTATCATGTAAAACTCTACCTTTACCGACTGATTGATAGACACCACATACCTAAAAACTACACGGCGTAGAACCCTGAAATTTATCCTTGGGGAGTGTAGAGGAGCCCTAACAATGGACTGGGGAACTGTGGAAACTGGGGAAAAACGGGATCGTACAATTTACATCACAAGTCAACTTAAACGAAGTTGTCGACAAGAATTAGTATCATAATATATTGTGGTAAAGATTTATTTAATTTACATTTTTACTATAGTATTAATATTAAACATCGATTAATTTTAGTTTGAAATGACCCGGCTTTTGTCATATCGACTGAATAGATAATAGAAAGAAAGGAGTATTAAGAATGCGATCTCTTCTTTCTCTTAATCAAAAATAATAATAATAAAGAAAATTGGAAAAAGCGGAAATTATGGAAGAGCTGTGAAATACGTTTCAATTTAAAATAAATATATTAAAATGTAAAAATGAAATTGTAAAAAAATACTTATGAAGATTCATTGTCTTCGCCAAAACTGTTCAAAGACCAATATCCATTGCGTCTCCTGTAATAATTGAAATAGTGCAAATACAACATTGTTGCACAAAACGATCGATTTTGTATGTTTCTATACACGTATGTACCGTATTAACTGTTGCTATAAAAAATAAAAAATGTTAAAATTTGAATTCTAAATCATATTTAGTCATAGGTTTTAGTTTTTTTCTGAAAATTTTAGATTATATTATAGATGTAGTACTAAAATGTATAATGTATTAAATTGATGAATATACTAACCCTTCAAACTAAATCTACAAGACCACTATATGTATATTATTTGTTATAATGTTAGGTATATATTTTTAGTAAAATTGAAGTTAAATTAGATCTTCGGCGTTCAAAAAATATTTTTATATTAGGTACTTGTATTTTATTTATTATTTATTATAAAACAATAATAATATTCAATATGAGTAGTTTTTTATTAAGTTTAAAAAGTTTCTTTTATTACAAAGTTCAACTTCAAAGATAGTCTGTAGTAAATATTGTCTTGCATAGAGATTACTTCTATTTTCTTTCATATAGTGAAATAAATAAAACTGAATTATTAATAATAAGAAGTCTTAAAAAATAATACAAGATATGTTATAAATTATTAAATAAAAAAAATAATATCCACTAAAAACTTAAAAAAACTTAACTTAAAATATTATAAAAAGCTACACAATTATCCTTTTATTTTTAATTATTTAGAACGTGGAAAATGGAAGTGTCTTAATCGGAACATAGTGTCCTAAAACTAGGTTGTCAGGATCTCTCCTCTCTGTATGCGGGATTCTAAAACTAAACTAAAAAAAACCAGTGATTTGAGAGGAAAGTTATTATGTATAACTAATTTTATTTACGGCCTCATCCGCATCAAATTAAATCGGATGAAATGTAAATAGCTCGTTCCTATTGATCGAAACATGATGCTACTATATCTCTACAAGCTTTCTCTATAAATGGACATAACCAAGAGGAAAATTCTTGAGATTAGCACGTAGCAACCATATTTTATTTTTCACGTTTATTATATAAGTATAGAAATATAAAATGTAATATTGAAGCAAAGCTAAGAATATTACCGATCTGATCTGATATCGTTAAACATTGTGCGCTTACCGGTCAAAATTTTAGGCAAAACTTTTTCGGAACAGGGGAACAAATATTTTTTCTTAATGATTGAATAATTTTTAATTTATAAATATTTATTATTCAATATAGTGATGTAGGTTCGTTTAAGGGTACTGTACCCAAAGCGTGAAACGGGATCGTGTTACTAAGACTCAGCTGTCTGTCTGTCCGTCTGTCACCAGGCTGTATCTTATGAACCGTGATAGACAGTTGAAATAAAAAAAAAACAGAACATACCAAATATTTAAAAACTTTTAAGCTACGTGATTTTTTTTGTATTTTTTATAGATAAATGTACGGAAGTCGTACGCAAGTCTTGAGCTTTTGACCGGTTTTTGTATTTATTGATTACTTATTATAGAACTGTTGAAGGTCTTAATGTTTCTACTGTACATTTTATCTTACGTCTGTATTTTTTATTTTTCACGTATTTTGTATCTGTTTACAATTAATATACATCACCTTTTTTAAATTTTGATATGTTTATTGTTGAGGACTCTTATAAAAGTAATATATTTCATTGAATAAAGAGAAGTAAAAAAATCTTAACTAGATATATATAATTAAAGATTTTTTTTATAATGTTTTAACTATGATTATGTATGGATGTATTGTGCTTGGGATGTATACTTAAGTCCCATTAGCACATATTTTTATCTTTTATAAAAACTGAGTAACAATAGTAAAAATACAATTATCTTTAAAAAAATAAATAATTTATAATACCTCGTAGTTTTGCACAAATTTTAAAAATAAGATCACTGTACTTTTCCTAATAACCAACACGATGTGATTCAATGTAGAGCAATATATAATTATATTAGAATCTTTTTAATATAAGAGATTTTTGTTCTATTGTGAAAATTTGTTATTACTTTTAAGCATTAAAATTATAAAATAATTTTGCAATAAATTAAGTAGAAATTTTATCAATAAATCATTCCCCAAATATTTTTTATTATTTTATTTTTAAAGTAAGGAGATAAAAAATAATAAAGTATTTAGACTTGTCTTCTTTGTATATCAGCTTCACGCTGTACCCACGCTGTAGTAGGGTAGGCAGGGGAAATCTAGTGTTAAAACACTCCGTTTCTCACTTTCTGCCAAATTCTGGAGGTATTGCGTATTGATTGGTAGAATTTAACGCCCCGCTTCACCTCAACGGCCTTATTCCTTCCTAATTATTATTTTTTTAAATAGGATTTTTAGAAAGTGAGACAACTATCCTAATAAGGCATCTATCCTGGTTTTTGTGATTGACTCGTGCCTTCCCTTATATGTACGGGATACAGCGTGATGAAAAAAAAAAACTAAATAGTGTCACGCTTATGTCCGCACAGCAGAAAAGGAGTGGCAAAACTCTATGCTGCGACTTGCGAAATAACAACTTTCCCAGTTTGAATAGATAAATAACGCTGTTAAAATTAGCTTCACCCTCCTACACACAGCAGGGTAGGCGGAGGGAATCTAGAGTTAAGACACTCCGTCCCCCACTTTTCACTGAATTTTTGGAGCCATTGCCTGTTGAGTGGCGGAACTCAAAGTTGCGCTTTGTTTCGAAATCAGAGCAAGATAAAGATAAATATTTATTATAAAACAAATAAAATATGAAGTGGATGCGTAGGATATACGCCAAGAGTTAATTCTATTATTTTCATTCTATAAAAAAGACCCTTTACGTAATATTTTTTTTTACGTAGCTTCGTTCACACTGGATCCCGCATGCATGTAGTCAAGGTCAAAATCAAAGTTTTTAAAGTGGCGAAACTCAATATCGCGCTTTGCTTTGTCACCACAACAAGGTATGAATATTTTATTTCCTCGATTGGGAATCGAGCCTACAACCTGTCGCGTTTATAGTAGCACGTTTGTGCCCCTGGGCCACGACTGGTCTAGAATTAATGTTTTAATATAAATTTTATTAATATTAATCTTTTTTAATAAACTTATGATACTAAAGCTATAAAGCAGGATTGTGCATACAAACTTTAGTAAACTTCACCGAAGTGGTGAAAGCGGTCGGTTAGACACGTGTTCTAATTAATTTAGATCTGCGTTGTTTGTAGCGTCTCCACTAACAAAGTTAACTTGCTGGGGAGCTGTTGTGAAGTAACTAAATGTTTGGTTAAATATTAGTTGTTCCGTCTAGTCGTAAATATAATGTTTCGTCGTATTTAAAAGCTCTATTCACACACTTAGATTGGAATAATTTAGAAAAATTTAGATAACATATAAAGAATTTTCGTAAGGATTTGAATTCGATTGTTCTCGAGGTAGTTTCTTTTAACTTCAGTTTGGTTAGAGAAAGTGCGCCGTTGAATTTCATTACCAACAGCGCTGTATCCTGCAAACAGTAGGGTAGGCAGAGGGAACCTAGTGTTAAGAGACTCCGTTCCCCACTTTCCGTTGAATTCTAGAGTCATTGCGTGTTGAGTGTCGGAACTCAACGCTATCTTTTGCCTCGACACCAGAGCGACAAAATAGAAATATACATTTTAAATAAATATTTCATGTCTTCGAGTGAGGATCGAACCAACAACCAATCAGTTTATAGTCATATTTACTGCTCTGCGCTACGACTGGCCCCAAAAAATAGGGAGATGAAAATATAAAATAAAACTCTTCACTTCTTCTCTCAAAGACACTAACTTAATTTTTAACTTTTTACAAACTAGTAAATCAACATAAGTGAAATTTAATAGAAAAGTAGAATAATAAGACGAAATTGTGACCAAAATTGGTTTATTTATAGATCATCCTCTGGGAAATTTCTTGGTCCTTGTAAAGGCAATTACTGACAGCCTTCTTGCGCTGCGCTCAACTCTGACGGGGTAGAATTATTATCTAGAATATATTGAATTAATTGAAAAAGTAGTATCTCGGTTTTAATTTCATCAAGAGATATTTGAAATACTAACAATACAGAGCCAATTGATGCGCAGGGGCCTTAGCGGGCAACTGTAAATGCGACGGAAGTGGATTCTATTCCGCCATTTAACACCAAATGTCTCAAGAATACGGCGAAAGATGTGAAATGGAATATAATAGTAGCGAAGTGTCTTGACACTTGGTTTCCAGGTTCACTATGCCTACCCCACTATGATGATACAGCATGAAACTAAAAAAAATATCACAGGGTGGTAGAAAATATTTAAATGTAATATTTATTTATTATTCATCATATTTATCCTTTTGAGAGGCAATTATAACGCTTTTACTCCTAATTTTTTTTGAATTTTGTAAAAGATTAAAGCAAACCTTTAAAGGTTCAAATTTAAAAATGTCATAAAGTTGATAGAGTTAAATGTATATTAATTAAAATATTTATATATTTAATACAAGTTTTCAACGTTAATTATTTCGACTTCAAAGAGTAATGTTCCAGGGCCGTTATAGGAATGAGCGAATTGCATAGTAGCCGGCGGTGCGGACGGAATTTTGTTAATTTGAATTCTGCCAAACCGATAATACTAAATCCATTTAATGATATAACTGGCAAGGACCTTGGTTGCCATTGGCGAAATGAAAATGGCCTATCCATTTATACTTTAAATAATTATTTCTTGACTTACAAAGAAATTGATGGTATTTAAATTGTGTTGCTTTTTATAACTATATCTTTGTTCGTGGCACAGTGGGATAGAGGATGACTTTGTTGTATGTTCGATTTGCAATTGGGGGAATGATTTTATTTTGTTTTTGGTGTCATACTCTGTCTACTTTGTCTTTCACATAGCGGACGTTGATTTTTTTTATATAAGCATACGATGTTTAATAGGTTTATCTCTAGGTTTCCGATTTCCTGCTGTGTGCAGGATACAAACTGAAACTCAAAAAAGTTTTAATTTCGGACAAAACATAACGACGATCTAGTGTGAAATCAACGTTCACACGAGATCTATCTACATCACCGGATCAGAAGAGTAATACATGATCATCTCTGTACTTTTAGCAAAACAGTGGACCACCAGCGGTGTATAGTCTAGATATCTAATGTTTCCTAAAAATATAAGATAAACAACTTATGTTAAAATATGAATTCCGTACAAATTAAGTCGAATGGAAAGGATGATAAAAATATAGTATGATTAAAAAAGAAAACAAATTGAACCAGCTTCTCGTTGTATCCCGCATACATCAGGGTAGGTAGAGGGAACCTAGTGTTGAGACACTTTGTTCCCCATTTTTCCGGTGATATTTGGAGGCATTGCATGTTGGTTGAGCTCAACGCCGCGCTTTGCCTAGACGCCAGGGCGAAACAATGGAAATATAAATTTAAATAAATATTTTCTGACCTCGAGTGGGGATTGAGCCCACAACCGTCGCGTTATATTCAGACCCTTGGGCCACTTCCACGGCCTCATATTTACTATATTATATAATATTTCTTATAAGTTACTATATACGTCTTAATTTAAAAATTAGGTTACAGCTTTGTGGCCTTAATTTATCATCTTAAGTCTGTTATTATCGAAACTGGAGCCGCTCCATCTAAGACCCTTTTCTAAATAATAATTACGTAAGTTACCTTAACCTACAAATAAAATAATATTTTTTTGGAATATAATGAATTTTTTCATGATTTATCTTTTTCTTTATTTAAAGTTCTTATCTCATCTTATCTTTATATAAAGTTCGATCAACATTCTTCCATCAGCCTTCATAACTTATTCGAAGATTTTACCATAAATTAAATTAACGTAGTGTGGTTTGAAATGTTATATCTAAATATATACATATGTAATATTTTAATATTTAAGTTTCTTTCTTCAGAAATATCTTCAATTATATTTTATTGACTTTAATTAGCCAGACGAATACGCAATATATATATATATATATATATATATATATATATATATATATATATATATGTGTGTGTGTGTGTGTGTGTGTGTGTGATACCATAAGGGCTAAGTGGTCTTTGTATTATAAAGTTCATTTGATAAATTAGTGTGCAACTAAAGTATCGAGACAGTCGAGACCTAGCTAAACAAATTTGGAGATTTATTACTGCGAGTTCTCACATTTTTGTTAACGTTACTCACATACGTATTGTAACTTTAATGACTGTAGCTTAGATCTATTATCTCTTTTTTTTTACTTTGTTAATGTTGAAACACTCTAGCGCAGGCGCATAAGGGTGTGACTATAAAGCGATGGTTGTGGGTTCGATCCCCACTCATGAAAACGAAATATTAACTTAAATTTATATTTCCGTTTTATCGCTCTGGTATCGAGGCAAAAGAGTGAAGCGTTGAGTTCCGCCACTCAACGCCAAAGTGGGGAACGGAGTGTCTTAACACTATGTTTCTGCCTACCCTGCTGTGTGCGGGATAAAGCGTATAGCTGATGTACCTCATTTAACAACAAGAGATAGCCGAACGAATTATAACGTAATTCATTCGTTATTTTTCACTGATAGAGGAATTTGGCTTGTGGCAACGTCGTTTCTAATAATATTATCAAAAAATATTCAAAAGTAAGCTTTAAAATCTAATAATATTTAGGTGCTTTTATGCACCTTATTTACCAATTATATGCTAAAGTAACTACCATCGAAATTCCACATTCGCTGATCGTATTTTATTTGGATTCGAACCGGCTGATTTGGTTGATTGATTGACCCCACTTACCAGTGTTGCTTGTATGCGCAGAGAAATATTAAGGTCCCTTGGGACATTAAGAGTGATTATGCATGACATGACGTAACTTAACGCTGTATTATATAATGAAAATTTAAACATTCCATTCCATAATAAAATCATAAAAAAACTTTGCTTCGAAAGTATTATTCGTATTTATTACATTTAAATTTCATGTATTATGTAAACGTGGTAGCGGTAAGCATATCCATAACGAAGTTCATATTTCTACATTAAAGTCAACATAATGTAAAATCAACAATTAAGTTACAGACCCAAGTGCACTCCATGTTCTTACTTTTAATGGATCTCTTATTAAAGTACTCGTATGTAACTAGCAACGAATCCTTTTGTGAAGTTAGCTACCACTTTATTTGCGTAGACAAAGTAAACATCATTAGGTTGTTTGTTTTCTTAATATTTTTTTTATGTGTCTTCCATTTTGTTTGGTAGGCAGACGAAATATTTATTTATTATTGTATTTATTTGTTTTAGGTATATAATGATTCAACTTATTTTCTGAGAACTGACAACTCGTTTTCCTTTTTACATCCATCTACGAGTTAGAGGATGGAATTCATCACAGATGTCTTGCTCGATCAGGGACATTGAATATACCAATTAACCATAACGTCTACGTTCAGAAACTATTACATTTTCCCATTGGGTTACAATCGCCAAACTTTTCACCAAAGTCTATTAATTATTTCAGCTTATGTTTGGTCAATAGCTTAAATGTAGGGTAGGAAGAGTGAACCCTATGTTAAAATATTGCCAGTCTCACTCTTCACTTTCTGCCGTTTTCAATACAGATTGAGTAGCGAAACTAAACGAACCCACGATCGTCACGCTTACAGTGACACGTTGCACCACTGAGTCATAGAGACCTATATTATTTTTATCATTACAATTATATGCTTCAAATTTAATTGTAACAATAAAACCTTTTCTGCCACTGCAATTCGGAAACCAGAGTAAAATTATAATTTATGCTTTGAAATAGATTTCTAAAAATTTATTTATCTGTTCTGATGAATAGTTCCGCTTTATTTAAATCAATTTGAGTTAAAGGTTTGTTTGAGGTACGTAAACGTTTGATATATTACTTTTATACTTTGTTTGTCATTTTAATATTAATTAAAGAATACTAGAAAATATATATATGGTAGAGGCCAACATGTGACTGTAAACGTTACTGGTTGTCATTCGATTCTGAATCGAGTAAATATCGAATAAATAAAATATTTTTTTTTAGTAGTATAGTTTCTTCACTCTGGTGTCAAGGCAAAGTACGGCGATGAGTTCCGCCACTGAACACGCAATGTCTCCGGAATTCACCTGAATATGGGGACGTAGTGTCTTAACACTAGGTTCCTTCTGGCTACCCTGCTGTGTGCGGTAAGCAGTGTAAAACATAACTATGTATATAAAGAAAAATTAAACAGTTTTGGTATTATTAATTTTACAGTTTTTACCAATTTTTTGTAGCAGTTAAAATAGTCTTTATAGGGGTTATATTTGTTTGTCTGTTTAAAGTCTTTTTATTAAAAAAAAATTATAGTTGTTTTATATTAAAATATCTATAAATTAACACAAATAAATCAATCCACGAGTAGGATTCAAGCTATCGACCATACCAATACGCAAAATATAAAAATAAACATTTACTCGTATGTATAAGAGTCATATAAAACCGCAAATGTAAATGTTTTCTGAAG
>DWGR01004280.1:0-11281 GCA_018247715.1 Heliconius burneyi | reverse complement strand
GTGGTCCAGGGTGACTGAAACGCGATGGCTGTGAGTTCGATCCCCGAATCCTCGAAATATTTATCTAGATTTATATTTTCATTTTTTCGCTCTGGTATCGAGGCAAAGCGCGGCGTTGAGTCCCGACTCTCAACAAGCAATGCCTTCAGAATTCGGCAGAAAGTGAGGAACGAAGTGTCCTAACAGTAGGTTACCTCTGCCTATCCTGCTGTGTGCGGGATACAGCGTGAAGCTGATTAATTATCGAGACATTAGCATTTTGAATGGTGTAACTCAACGCTGTGTGTGGTAATCAGAGCGGCAAAGTAAAAATAATATATTTCCCTGAGTGAAAATCTAATAACTGTAGCGTATTTCATATGTTGTGCCGAGAGAGTATAAAATAATTTATCATACTTAGGTTACATATTATCGCAATAAAAGGAATAATTAATTTAGTTTAGGGCTTTTACTCATTTTAAAGCTTCGATATATTTTTTAAATTTTAAAATTGAACGAAGAAGATCTTATTCTATATTCTTAAGTCAAAATAACTATAATATAAGACAGGTATATAAAAAAAGATAAAGATACTTATACCAGAACACCAAATGCTCTTATTAAATAAAAAGATAAGATAAAATCTACAAATACCAGAAAACTAATTACCACTAACTTAAAATCGACATTTACAGCACATTTTCAAACATTTAGTAAGATATAAAAGATAAAATACATAGAGCAGATGCACTCTTCTAATTTAACCCGAGCACACACTGTCTAGACCTGTCAGTGTCTGTGTCAACTAACCGTAAACGTAATAGTTTACTACAGTCCAGATAGAAAATAATTAAAACTGTTCGATAGTTACCTATCTTATTAAATTATAATAGGTGTAGCTTTTTTTAGGTTCACGCTGTATCCCGCAAATAGCGGATTAGGAAAAGGGAATGTGGGAACGTAGTTACTGCTAAGGTATTTCGTTACCATTTAGACAATTTTGCAGTTATTATTGTTGAGTGGCGGAACTCAACGCCGCGCTTTGCCTCGTTAGCAGTGAGGGAATGAATATATAGCAATAAAATATTTTATACAATAAGCAGTTAATTAGTTATGATTCAATACTTTGAAATTGTTATTCCAAATAAGTTTTCTTCGCTGAAAATGTTTTAGATTAAATCTTAATTAAAATTAATTATTATATGAAAATTTTCTTAGTAATATGCATGTACGGTAATAAATTTGTCTGACTGTAAATGTGGGGAACGGAGTGTCTTAACACTAGGTTCTATCTGCCTACTCTGCTGCGTGAGGGATACAGCGTGAAGCTGATTTGATTTATTTTTTTTGACTCTAAATGGTTGTAGCTCCAAGGTATACGAGTATAGCAATATTTTACATTATTTTTATTTATAAAATTACCAGAAATTATAATTATGAATATGAAATAAGACTTGTTCAGATCAATCTGTATAACGTAACACCGATAATATAATTTCATCAGCCCATAGCTATTCTGCTGCGCCGGCGCATGAGTCACTCGCTTACAAAGGAAGGAAAAAAAATGTGTTAGAATTGACCGACTATTTATGCGCATGTTAATTATATTACTGTTAAATGATAATGTTATACGTTTGTAGGTATTTATTTACTTTATATGTATATTTACATTTTTTTTGCTTCACGCTGTATCCCTCATAGCAGGGTGGGCAAATGAAATCAGTGAGCTTAGTGTTAAGACACTCCGTGTTTGTGGGCTTTGGAACCGCAACCGGTCTTGCTTACACATGCTTACTCCCCGCCCCACATCGGGCTTTATAGAAAGTATATATTATAACGAAAAAAATTTGCAAAAAAGCACAATTACACAACCCTTTAAAGCCTTAATTATTCAACCCCCAAGTCTAAGGACAATGAGACCTAGTCATCATTTCGAGCTTGCATCTCAATATAGTACGCCCAACAAATTGTGGCCGCTGAAGTTAGAAAAAAATGACTGCGCAGATAATTTTTTTATGTTTTTCTTACTTTTTATTATTTTCATACTGAGTGTAAGAAAGTAGTAATTCAGAAAATTTTACTTCGGAGTGGCCACGACTTGTTGACCGTACTGTAAGTTAAGTAACAGCCTAGTAACGGTGAGTCATAGTGTAATCTGATGGGAGATATTTTTTTTTCACCGTGCCTTCCCGTGCCGAGCACAGTGTGAGTCATCAAGATAAGGCCGTATAACGAGATGCTGTTAGAATATTAAGCTGTAATAAGTTTGGGATTTTTTTTGTGGTATGTTGCAATTTTTTGTGTTTATGTTTGTTGTTGTTGTTTTAATAGGGATTGTTGTAAAATTTTGATGAAAAATTAGGAAAGATTTTTCTTTAATAATTTGTAATAATTTTTTATGTTATATGTAAAATTTATGAAACTAAATTTCTTAAAAATAATAATTGTGTCAAATACATTCAGAATGATATAAATGCTAGTGTCACACTTGCAAGAAAAATTATTCCATAAAATCGTTTTTCTCTGTAATTTTATATATTTTTTTTAATTAAATTAATTTTTAATTTATACTAATTTTCCATAAAAAAAAAGAAAGTTATACAAACTTATAATAATAGTTTACCAAATTTTTATAAGAGTCGACTCTACAGAACTTTTGCTCTTTCACTGCGTTGACCAAACTCCAGACGATGTCTTCAAACAATTTTTTTTTATTTTTATTTTGTACCGAAAATATTGAACATTTAAACGATTCATTGTATAATTGGGACAGTTTTGATGTAATGATGATTTTAACAACAGATATTATATGTCTTATTTCGATGCCGTCTTGGTGCAGGGACACTATATACTGTACACGCCACTGTTTCCAGTTCGATTACCGTTCGGTATTAAAATATAAATAAAAAATTAAATTAAAGCTTCACGCTTCGTCTTTATTAAACTTCACGCTGTATATGCACACAGCAGGTTAGGCAAAAGGATAGGTGTGGGGATTCGCGGTGAAAGCAAGGAAACACTGTCTGCTTCCTTATACCGGGTTCAGCTTGAAGTTAAAAAAGTCTGTTGAAACTGTTGTACAGTGGCGCAAGGCCCGACTAGTGTCTTGGTAAAAATGAAATCAGATTCACGCTGTATCCCGCACACAGCAGGGTAGGCAGAGGGAACCTAGTGGTAAGACACTCCGTTCTCCAGTTTCCACCGAATTCTGGAGGCATTCCGTATTGAGTGGCAGGATTCAACGCCGCGCTTTACCTTGATATCGTATCTATCTTGGTACCAGAGATGAAAAATTAAAATAATTAAATCCTATTAAGAATTGAACCAAATCCGTAGCGATTATATTCAGATGTTGTACCACTGCGCCACAAAATCCTTTATAGTATTTTTATCTACACACGCTATAGTTATATTATAGATGATGTATTTTTTTATAAATATAGTCAACTCTATCACTTATAATGGAAACATTTTTTTTTAAATATACAATACAAATATTTTCCAAGTGACCGATATTAATCATCTCATGTCATCTATTATAATGTAAATGTGATAACAAAAGTTAAGTAGAAACATAATTATATATGAACGTAACATTCCTTATTTTTTTATTGTGACATGACAAATTAGAGATTAACTAATGCCATTGTGCCATAGGTCGCCGTGTCATAAGTGTAACAGAAAGCGATGGACGATTTTTTTTCTCATCCCATCATTCCATCTAACGGCAGACGCTGAACAGGGTTCGATTTCCACTCGGAAAAATCTATTATTATATTATATTATTAAAAAAACAAAATGTCGAAAATCGAATAGGAATAGTGGAACGGGATCTCAATAGGTACTAGGTTATCTCCTCGCACTAAAAACAAGTGTGGAGAACGGAGAGATTAGTCACTTTCTTTAAATTCACTATCAACCCTACAGTAAAGGGTTATAAAACTAAGACTTACAATAACTTGATCGCCATTAAATCATTCATTACAAAATAACGGTTCAAACGTGTTTCTTTATAATACGTTATTTAACGATTCAAAATGTCAACTCGCAATAGCGTTACTTTATAGCTCCTAAATCATTTAGACGTAAATTCTGACGTACGTACACACACTGTCTGATGGGAAATGGCTGATTTTTTAAGGTTACAAAGTATTTTTTATTATTTTCATTCTTTGAAAGTTTTTATGAAAGATCTCTTCTTTTACATTTATGTAAGCTAAATTTTTATTATGCTTTAAAAGATCTATTTTATTATTTACGAGTATGTATGAGTGTATAAAGATTTTTTTTAAAATTTATTAGTGATGGTAAAAATAAAGCATTTATATAAATTCAAGCGGGAACCTGGGGAACAAGTGAACACTCCATTCCCCCTAAAGACACTTATATTTCCCATTTTCCGCTAAATTCTTTCTTTTCGTATACGCGAAAGTTGTAAATTTGAATCCCGCTCAGGAGAAATAATTTTATTTTAAAAAAACAATTCTGTACTCTGGTAACCAGACAGAAGTTATATATTTTTTGTACAGCTTTAAAAGTTTTATTTTTCAATATATTTTTGTTATCTTCTCTCGCTTTAAGCAACTAAATACTATCATCAGACACTTAAACGACACTGACCGAGCAATTATAATAAAAAGCTATTTCATTTTTAGTATATCGACCGATACCGTTCTAACAAAAGATCTCTTATCACTAATGAAGTATGACGAAAGACGTCAAGTGTCCACAAACCGGTTGATGTATACCAAATGTTTGCTGGAGATAGTGCTAGTGTTGTGTGGTCTAATTCTTATAGAATAGAATTTTGTTATATAAGATTTTGTTTCATTGAATGCGATGATCTCAGGAACTGGCTTGAATTGAAAAAATCGCATGTATTGCAAGGATGTTAATTGGAAGTTGTAGCGCAGGAGCATGCGTATATAATTGTGTGAAAGAGATTGTGGATTCGATTCCTCAAGGAAATTCAATCTCTTCTTGTTCTTCCTGGCATTAATCCCGGTTATTGCCAGGGTCTGCCTTCCTGCTCAACCTACTTCACTTTGTACGGTCTTTAGCGTCCTCGGTGGTTAAACCAATTCAGAATATATAGATTGGACTTTCAGAGGAAATTCAATCTATATACTTATAATAATAAGTTAAAATAGTAAGAAAGTTAAAATATTTTGTCTGTCCTGTAGTATTTTTGTCTGAAATGGACACTTAAGAAGAATAATAGAAAGCATAAACATATTTTTTTGTTTCTTGTCTGTCTGTCTGTATGTATGGTCACGCTTATCTTAATAACATATCTAATATTTCATTAAATTGATAATCATGTAGTTTAAGCGGGCGAAGCCGCTGGCAGGCCGCCAGTGTTTAATATTTTCATTTCTTCGGTACGGGGTTGAGACAAGGTGTTGAATTCAGCTACTAAGCTCACCTCGTCTACAGAACTCGGTAAAAGTTACTACATCAGGGATAGGTCATAAAATAAAAAAAAGAAACGTAAGAAGGTTTCCTCGCTCACTCTAGAGAAAACATTGGCCTGGACACTTGCCAATCATTGAAATATAATTTTTTTTGTTCATCTTTAATAAAGTAATTTTTTTATAGCTATGATGAAAAATAAATATTTCTTTTCCCCTTCATACCCCATCAATTCAATTTTGTATGTTAAATTGTATTATTACCTAGCTTTTAAACGTGGCTTTGTCTGTGATCAAATGGTAGTAATTAACGTAATGAATTGTAGCCTTTTATCTTTTTTTATCTAATAGACTATACAACAAAAAAAAAACAATTCGAATATGTAGGTCCTGAGATAAGCGTGCTCAAACAAGCATACAAACAGAAGATTAAAGATCTAAGATAGAAGTATATACCAATTGTTTTACAACAGCCTACAACTTAGACCACAGCTTAAATAGGTAAGCTCTATCGAGTTTTATTAAAAACTTCTTTGTATGTCATTTTTATGGCGACAGCCTGTTAATATGTAGAAATATGTTGATAACGATGCTTTTGTTTGATATTATAGTCTATACAGTACCTACTTATTGACATTTCATCATAAATTTGAATCATCTAATAGCTAGCAGTATTTTTTTGAGGAATTCCGATCGAGGTCAGTTGTGGCGCAGCGGCACAAGGGTGTGACTTCGTGCACTGCAAAATCGATTCTTCGTGCGCTGCAAAATCGACTGGTTGTGGGTTCGATCCCCACTGGAAGAAGTGAAATATTTATTTATGTTTATATTTCCATTTTCTTCGCTGTAGTGTCGAGGTAATGCGCGGCGTTGAGTTCTGCCAATCAACACGCAATGCCTACAGAACTCGGCAGAAAGTGGGGAACGGAGTGTCTTAACACTAGGTTCCCTCTGTCAATCCTGATATGTGCGGGATACAGCGTGAAGCTGAAAAATCGATATGAAATAACTAGATTACTTTAAAATGATATAGTTCTATTGAAATTGGCGTTTGTTGCTTATATTTATGTAGGTAATAACTAATAAGGTTTAAAAAGAAGAATTAGTGTTTGGTTAATCGTTCTAATCTCAGGAACTGTTGTCGTGAACTGAAATGTTTTTGTATGATAATTCATTTATCGAGTTAATTATTATATTATAGCAAGTTATTCACTTCGGTATAACGAGGTTCGAGTCCCGCAGGGGGCGCCCTTACAGTCGTCGACTTCCTCACAGGCAGCCACTTAGTGCTTGTATATCTTCAGGGACAGAGTACCCTCTTCCCTACCCAACCGGTGTTGCTGTAAAAGCCAATAGGGCTAACAGCATTAACCTCAAGTTCGAAAAAAAATAACAAAAGAAAATTGTATTATCATTTGCCATTAGAGTCATAATACACTAATGGTTACTTTTAAATACTCGTATATGATTCACACTTGTCCTTAGTATTTATGCAATTAGCATAAATTATATTTGTAGTCATTAAGTAAATGAGTTAAGATAAGACATGGAGGTGTGGCTTAGAGCTAATATATATTAAATTAAAAGGAAATTGCTGACTCGATAGAGAATATTTCGAGTTTTTCGTTATTGTTTTCTTTTTTAGTTTCACACTGTAACCCGTATATAGCAGGGGAGGGAAATAAGTGTTTGTTAGAATTACATTCCTTAATTTTCATTTAATTTTCAAGTTTCACTCTCCCGAGTGAGAATCGAATTCGCAACCGTCGCGTTTGCACTTTGCAGTAAGATGTTATGCTGGCTACGACGGCTGATTATTAAAATAAAATAAAAAATATACTATAGTTACTAACACCGCTACATGACCGACACTCCGGCGCATTTAGAGCCGCGCGCTTGTGCCTCCTTCCAAGAAGCTTATATAAATAAACAAATTATTTCTCCTTATTATAGCTCTATTTGTGACTAAAAATCGAATTTACTATCAAAGCAGTCCAATTTATTAACCACTGGACAATACGTGACATAATGTTGATAAAACAAGTATTACAAGGCAAAACGGTTCTTCACTATCGTAATATTGTGAAATCATTTATACATAACATTAAATATAGTAGCGTAGCATAGCGTTTACTTGCGATTTCGTCTCTATAAATACGTGTACGCTGCTATGTGCGGGAAAGAGCGTGAAACTAAAAAAATAATAACTTTAAGCGTCTATTCTAGAGGCCCGTCGTGGCGCAGCAGCACAAGGGTGTGACTTGTGCGCTGTAAAATCAAATGGTTGTGGATTCGATCCCCACACGAAGAAGTGAAATATTTATTAACGTTTATATTTCCATTTTCTTCGCTCTGGTCTCGAGGTAAAGCGCGGCGTTGAGTTCTGCCACTCAACACGCAATGCCTCCAGAACTCGGCAGAAAGTGGGGAACGATGAGTCTTAACACTAGGTTCCCTCTGTCTACTCTGCTTTGGCGGGATACAGCCTGAAGCTAAAAAAAAGCGTCTATTAAGATTGCCAGTCAGTCAAAATCATGCCATATAATTTCTGATTTATGCCCGAAGTAAAAAAATCTATTGAGAATTTTGCTAAATTTTAATTTAAATTATCATTAAAAGATAGATAATAAATATAGATATAGATTCATACAAATAATTACCTAAAAAAATTATACATAAATTACAAATTACCAATATTTTGTGAACTGTGTGTGTCCGTCGCGACGGTTGTGGGTTCCAGTAGCATTCAGGAATGAATTATTCCATTTGAAAGCACGACGTTGAGTTCCGCCACTTAAAGCGTAATATTTTGAAATTTTGCTAGAAGAGGAGAAACAGAGTTTCTTAACACTAGGTTAGCTCTGCTCTTATCATAAGTGGGAAACTTAAAAATAAATAAAAGAAAAATAAATCTATACACATAAATACAAACAGACACATGTTCTATATATATACTATTTCCAATATGAGTATAAAAGTCGACGTATGTTGGAAACACGTGGAACATAGTGTATTATGGAAAAATTGTACATAAATATGTAACTGCATAGTAGTGCAAGGTCAATACTAGTTCAATAGAATAAATGTATTGTATGGAGTCGAAGGTCGTTTTTGTTCGTATATACGTTAGATGCGGGTTAATGCGTGTTTAAATTAAATGCAGGTAGAACTTGAATGAAATATTATTTGTATTTATATATATTAAAATTGTAATAGGTCGTCGTTACGCAGTAGCACAGGGCCTGATTGTTAACACGATGGTTGTGGGTTCAATTCCCACTCAAGGAAAAAAGTTATTTTGATTTCTTCGCTTTGGTAACGAGATGTTAAGAGAAGCATCTAAAAAGTAATTTTTATTTACCTTCACGTGCTATTTCACATATAGCAAGGTAGGCAAAGGGAACCTTGGAACCTAACCTTAAGACACTTCCGTTTGCCATTTTCTGCCGAATTTTCGCAGCCCTGCGTTTGGCATTTGCGGAACTCAACACCGCGCTTTACATTATTACCAGAGCGAGAATTTTTTTTTCTAATACAAATATTAAATATTTCATTCGAAACGAGAATCGAACCCACCACTGTCGCGCTTATACTTGCACGCTTGTCCTCCTGCGCTACTAGCGTCCTCAATGATAATATAATTTCTTTATTTTCGTGGTTAGATTTCACAAAATGCGAATCGAACTCGCAGAATATTATCTAACTTTCAAATTGATATATCCGGACGGACGTACAGAAGGGACAAGAAAGTGTTACTATGATGGTCCCGTTTATCCTTTTTCAGGTACGGAACCCTAAAAACATGACAATAAAGCTCGTATAAATGAAGCTCTACGGTGACAATAGTAAGCACACAATGAGTCGAAAACACGTACCTCCTGGAAAAAAAAGCTCAATCACCCGAACACCTGCGATTGATTTCAATACCGTTCGTGTATTGATTAGTATTCAATTATGAATGATATAGGAATTTGAACCTTAAGCAATGGTCGTTAGGAATATACTGCTTTGGCAAAATTTTTCGTGCATTTAGCCCGAGGCGAAAGGATTTTAATGCAAAAACTAAATAACCTTATTATTATTAAACATAATACGTTTCGTATTTGTGCATACAATTTTGAAGATATCCTGATAAGCGTGATGAGGATAATGACGAAGTCAAAAATTTGCAAAAATAAACCCAAAAATCTCAATTACTGTATTTTTTTAGGGTTCCGTACCTTAAAAGAAATAAAACGGAACCCTCATAGTTGTTGTCTGTCTGTTGTATGTTTGTCAATCTGTTAAGGCCATTTATCTTAAAATCAGGTATATAGATCAGGCTAGAAGTTATCTTTACTTATTTACTTAGACAATTATCCACCTTATTTATATGTTAGTCTTTCATTAATACTTATCTTAGTTTTATTTTTACTGTACAATGATCTTTATAAGTTGGTTACGTATAAATTATAAATTTTATCTTTCCCTCGATACCAGATTGAAGTAATATTGGGATTGAACTCACAACCAGTCGCGTTTATAGTTACTCTTTCGCCACGACTGCACTCATTTCACATGACATGGTCTTCGCTCTGGTATCGAGGCAAAGCGCGGCGTTGAGTTCCACCACTAAGACGGAATGCCTCCAGAATTAGGCAGAAAGTGGGGAACTGAAGTCTTATCGGGAATGTGTTGTCTTATACTATGTTACTAGGTTCCCTCTGCTTACCCTATCATATGTAACAGAGTGAAATGAAAATACCTCCGGAATTCGACAAAAAGTGGGTTAAGGTATGTCTTAGCACTATCTTCCCTCTACCTATCCTGATATATACGGGAAACAGTGTGAAGCTGATAATCTTTAACGTTTTCCAAGGTGACAAGTATGACAGAAACACGTGTATAACCTAGAGAAAGATTATGTTATATGAATACTGCATTGTATATATATAAGATTATCCTTGGACTCTTTTAAAGTGGTAGTATAGTTTCTATTCCCACTCAAAGAAAGAGGAATATTTAATATTTCTGCTAGAAACGAGGTCTGCCTGTGCCGCGGCGTCGAGTTCCGCCACTCAACGTGCAATGGCTAAAGAATTCGGCAGAAAGAGGAGAACAAAAGTCAGCCAGGTTCAAAATATCATCCACACCACCTGGATATGTGGCACTCCACTACTGTGCGGTTTCATAGGAATTTCCTTCCACGCGCCACAGAATTGTGGAATGGCCTACCCGCGGCAGTGTTTCCAGGTCGATATGACATGGGTACCTTTAAAAAGCGCGTCTATCTCCACCTTAAAGGCCGGCAACGCACCTGTAGCTCCTCTGGTGTACACGGGGTCGTGGGCGGCGGTGATCACTTACCTTCAGGTGACCCGAACGCTCGTTTACCTTGGCCTTGCCCCATAAAAAAAGGTTCCCTGAGCTTACCTATTATATGTAGCAGTGGGAAACTAAAAAACCTTACCTACCACTAACCTACCTATGTAGAGAAACATTAACCTAACATAAATATATAAAAGTAACATGCTATCGTAATAAGTAGTATTAATGACAACTGCAAGCGGTTAAAAGCTTCATAAACGGCGCCTCATTTCTCAACTGAAATGTAAATTTCTAACAATAGTGAGACAATAGCGCCTGTGGCAACCGCTTAGCACTTTAATGATTGTTGCTTCTTAGTGTTGGTGGGTAGTGCCTTTTTATATTCAAATTTCTTGTTTTTAGTTGGATATTTAATGTGTTTGTTTGAGGAAAATGTTTTTTTGAGGGGTGTACGTGATGATCAGCGTACCCAGGTTCCCAAGTAATACGCTGGTAATTGCGGAATACAGTGTAAAACTTAAAAAATATATAGAATTATCAGCTTCACGTTTCCCGTATCTGGTGAGGAAGCAGAGAACATAATG
>DWGR01004279.1:0-11282 GCA_018247715.1 Heliconius burneyi | reverse complement strand
TAGTTGCGGCGAATTGCTCGAGTTAAAATACTTGTTTAAAATGATTTCTATATATATATTATCTTATAGTTTATTCTCATGAAAAAAATCTGTCGTCGCAAAAAGTGTTATACACTATTACTTATATAATATATAATTTTCATAATTTTTAAACAAGACTAACATCAAAACGATGGTAGTGAGTTCGATCTCCACTCGGAGGAATCAATTGTTTTCAATTTTCATCGATCAATGTATCAAATTGAGATAAAAAGAGGAAAGTCAAGTATGTTGCCACTAGGTAACTCATTTCATTACATAAATTTTTAAAAGTGAATCTTTTAATAGCTTAATGAATAGTTTATTTCAATATCTCGTACTACATGTTAGTTATTAAATTGTACGAGATAATGTAGCTTTAAGCCCGCCATACGGCATCGAGTCACGTCACCTTCGCGCTATAAATACGTGGATATCGCATAGATGATTGCAAGTTTATTTTCTTAAGCTATTTGCAAAAAACTACTGTCACTGTTAAAAAGGAAAAATGTTAGAAGTTGTATTCATTGATGTGATGGTATATTTAATATTTATTATGATTATTTAAAGGGTTAGGCAATGAGATCCCAGTAATGAGCCCAGCGTCCTTCATTTTGACTTTATTTAGAGATATTCTGCTAGATGATGAATTGATGATGGACACAATTGCCGCTTTATAAAATACAAGGAATCCATAGACAATTTACTCTATCATAATGGAGGAGCTACACCTTTAGAAAGGTAAAGGTTTTAGGTATCAAAATTTGAACGTAGTGGTAGTGGGACGCGCCTCTTGTTTACCGTCCGAATGCTCTGGCCACTGCGTCTTAAATAGCCAATGGTCAAAGCCATACTGTTTTTACCAAACCAGAAAAATATTTACTATCGTAAATATATTTTTTTGGATTTGAACTCATTCCGATGCGATCTCGCATGTGTTTTGCTGAAAATGCCTATACATACATATGTATTACATACTACATATATATATATATATATATATATATATATATGTACAAACATTTAAAAAAATGAAGTGCGTGACTGTGATTCAAATGTAACAATGTTTTTTCAAATTTATGTAGTAAAAAAAAACGTCTGCATGTCATTCTATTTGTCCGGGCTAAAAAAAGAGGAAGTTTCGGACCCACATCTAGGCTTTTTCTTCCAAAGTTCTCTCGGGATCGATATATCAACGAAAAAAAACCGCGTTGACAGCGCGTGAGTACCTACCGCCTGGTTATTTTAGCTTCACGCTGTCTCCCGCATATAGTGGGCTAATCAGAGAAAAATGTTAAAACACTGCGATTCTCTACGTTTGCCAGTTACCAAAATCGGCGCTAAAAAACGAAAAATAATCATATACATACACACATTTTGCATTGACTTTGCTATGTGAAAAACGTAAAGATATAAATCAGTTTCAAACTGTATCTCGCCCACAGCAGGGTAGGCAGCGGGAACCTTAAGACACTCCGTTCTCCACTAAAAATAAAAAAAAATAAGTCGATATATTGAACCCATAATCATTTTCCAATTAAGGCCCATGTCCTCGAGCTTGCAGGACTCTTCCTGTTGAATTATCATAACAATCGAGTTCCCAATGAATATAATACGCGGGATTTATGGGATGAGTAGATTTGTACTGTATTTACAATATATTAACATAACTTGTGTATAACGTCGACTCATCACGGAAGCTCGTACTATGAAAGCTTATCTTTCACAGATATCAATTGAAAATTTTACCCAGAATATAATTTGTATTCGAAGTCACTTACTCTACTTTAGCTATCTATCTATCTATCTAGAACCTTATTTTTGTTAAATATTTGAATGTCAATATGACAGCAGGAAAAATACATAAAGAAAACAGAAATATAAAATTTCAATAAATTATTTTTTTGACTTCACAAAATTGAATGAATAAAAGACCGAGCGACTGACTAAATGCAACCTTTAACAGTGGCGTTAAGTACCGCCACTAAATAGTTAATGTCTTAATGTTGGGCGGTGTATGGAAAACGGAGTGTCTCAGCACTAGGTTTACTCTATCTGCCCTGATATCCTGCTAAATGCTTGACAAGGCTTAACTTTATATTTTACTTTAATACATTGAATGCATACAATCATATTAGTAATTCAACACTATAGTGTGCAGTGAAGTGAAACTCCCTAACAGCGTCTACGTTATTACAGTCTGATGGCCTACATGCTGGCATCTGTTGGCATGAGCCTTTTGGCTACAGACACAGTTGTACAATTGAGAGTAGTATTACCGCGTTTATACAATTCCATATGCAGATGAGTCAAAGGCTGCTTGTACACTAAAACGTATTTATTTTTAAACAGATTTCATTTAGCTTCATGCTTTATCCCGCACACAGAAGGGTAGTCAGAGTGAACCTGGGACCGGCACTAGTCCCACCATCACGACTTACTTTCCGCTGAATTCTTGGGGCGTTGCGTGTGGAGAGTCGGAACTCAATACTTGACTTCGGTATCAGAAGCTATATTACTTGTCGTGAAGCTAGATTACTTGTTAAGAGAGAGAAGAGGTACATATTAATCTAACAACGTAATTCGAGTAGCATCTGTGTGGAAAGCGGAGAACGGAATGTTTTATGTTTTTTGTTGATATTTGACATAATTCACTTTGGCTTGGCATGATTTACTTTGGCATTTAGTTAATAAATGGCACTTTTTGATAAAAAATGATTTTCGGGTAATGGTTCAAGTCTCTAAGGCCGTCGTGGTGTAGCGTTTGACTAAAAATGGTGGTTGCGAGTTTCAATCCTACTGAATGGCGGACAGGAATGAATTGATTTCTGCTACTTGTCCAAGTTTAGCAAAAGCAAAAATATTATGGTTACAAGAAATGCTGAATGCTGTGAAGGTGCAATATCTTCGTCAGTTAGAAGAGACAGTTCAGGTGACCGACCAAGGAAGACCTCGGCCTTACCACGGTATCTGAGATATACTGAAGTTAGGTCATAATATTCTTTTTTATTTATATTTTTTAATGAATGAAGAGGTTAATGAGGCGCCACTGGATGAGGCGAAAGAGGCCTGTCCTCTGCACCCCGCTAGGGGTAAAGAGGACGCTACGATACAAAAAGGTACCAATTACATTGCACAGCTTTCACATTGAATGAAACCGCACCATATAGCAACATCCAACAAGACAACTCGTGTTACCATACATTAATCAAAAAGTATTTAAAGGCGGCGCGGCGCGTCCTGTCACCAGCTCTGACTGACAAGAGATTATCAGAAAAACAATAATTTTGATTCGTTTTTGTTTATGTTTGTTTGGTGTTTAATTTATGTTTCTAATGTAAAAGTTGTTTCAATCAATAAATACTTGTCATATATTATTTTAGTTAATTATTGAGGTCGTCATGTCGCATAGGCACAAGCGTGTAACCGTAAACGCAATAGTCATGGGTTCGATTCCCATTCGAGGGAAAGATATATTTAATATTTTCATTTCCTTTCTAGTAACTATGCAAAGTGCGGTGCGGTTTGTGTTTGTGCAATATACGGAGTATTAATAGGGAATGGACAGTCCTGACACTCAGTTCCCAGATACCGTCTGTCTACTTTACGGGATAACGAAAGCGTGGAAGCGTGAAAATAAAAAATAGTAAAGCTTGGCGCAGTCTCATATCGTTATCCCGTCACTCAACATGCAAAATATTAAACTACAACATACTTCCACACAACATAAATTGTATTGTAATGAAGTTATTAGTCCGTAACATTATAATAACGTGTTGACGTGGCGCGTTGTCGCGCGTCGGCGCCGTCGTCGCTGCGAGTGCGAGAGCAAGGCGTACATGTATACGACTTTCCGAAAATTGCGGTACATCAAAGAAACTCGAGATCTTCATATATTTATGTCACCAGCGTGTACCAGCAAACGCGACGGTTGTGAGTTTGATGCTCACTAGCGGATATTATATTTCCTCGTTCTGGTAAAGGGTTGTCTTTCAACTCAACACGCGATACCTCTACAATTTGATGGATAGTGGGGAACGGAAGTCTACTAATGGGAACGGAGTGTCTTGAAATTCGGTTCCAGGTTCCTTCTGCCTATCTTTTCGTGTGCGGGATATAGCGTAAATATATTAAAAATACATAAAACAACAAAAATAGTATGAATATAATAAAAATTTTATCCAATCCAGCTAGATATAATTCATAATATTTATTTAGCTTCCTGCTATATCCTACATATACCAGGATAGGGGGAGGTTAAAAAAGATAAGATAAAGTGAGTAAGATAAGATAAGTAAAACACTCCTTAACTTATATTTCGTTCCTATTTTTGAAGATACTGTGTGTTTACTTATGGAGAAACTGAACTCTACGTAGCACTTATTATTAATACGAGGAAAATTAAAATACGTCACCACAACAACTATTATGTGTAATCAGTAAAAAGAAGATCAAGCCTTACACTTGATAACTACAATAGGCATATATGTATACGAGTACATACTATTAATAAAACACGTGTCAATATCCTCACGTTAGTGTAATGCTTATAAATATACTCTCTTAGAGATATTGCATAATTTTAGTTTTTTGCGTTACTTCCTTTTTCTCGTTCGTGTTTAAGCTCTCACAAAGTGTATTGAAAATAACACAAGCTATTTAAATGGTAACGTTGATTACAAATAAGGAATAATTTCAATCAACGTTCCTTCTTTTTGGAAGATTAATTAAATTTATCAGGTTTTTTATAGCTTCACGTCATATCTCACACATATCAGGGTAAGTAGAAGGAACCTCGTTTAAAGACACTCTGTTCCCTACTTTTCGCTGGAATTCTGGAGGCAATGCGTGTTGAGTGGCGAAACTGCGCCGATTGAAATGCAAAGCTTTACCTTGTTACCACAGCGGAAAAATGAAAATATAAATATAAATTTCATTTTCTCGAGTGAGTCTATTCTCAAAGCTCTAGCCCACACCCTGTCACATTTACACTCGCACGCTACGACTGGCCTCAATTTTATTAGAATGTTCTGGATTAATTTAAACATTTCAAAAATTTAAATAAAACAAATAGATTTACTTATAAACTCATCTCTGTTTGTTATTAGTAATGCAACGATTATTTTTCAAAGTAAATGTATCTCAATCATAATCACGTCAAGAACGGAAGTCGAAAATTAATAAAAGTGGAATCAAGGGCGAGACATGATTAGTAATTCCGTAGAAGCGGACAATGCGACGTCAGTCGTCAGCTGCGTCCAGGTGGCCTTCGAAACTGATCGATATGAAACTAAGCTACAAATGGTCTTCTTTAATGTCTGTTGTAATTTATTATAATAGTTTTAAAGGTTTATCAAATGGGAGTGAGTTTAAGAACTACTGGCTGACTTAGCTCAGGTGCTAAATTATAGTAACTGACGTAAATCTGACTGTAGTAGAGTGGGTTGTATCGAAGTAATTAAAGTTAAATTAGATTGCTTCTAGCCTCCCTTAAAATTAAGTAATTATTAAAAACCTTTGACACAAAAAGTTGCAAAAAGTAAATAAAGAAATAGATAAGAGATGATTAGTGATTATTTTCAAACGGCTGAACATATTTTCTTGAATGATGGCTAAGACAATTCTGGATTAAGTCTCATTACAAACAAAAACATGAGCTACGATATCACAGACAGATGTACACAGGTGTACTCAATACGCAAACCACCTCCTCTTCCTCCATTCGGAAGTAAAAAAATAGGGCGCGGAGTGTCTTAACACTCTCTCAACCTACCCTACTACAAGCGGAATACAGCATGAAGCTGAAGAAAAATTTAAAAAATTATATTAAGGAACAAATAGCAAAGTTTCTAAATTTTGTACATTTGTATGTATGAAAGCATTCTTTCGTTCCTTTCCTTATTATTTGAATACAAAAGAACGAATGGAACGTATACACATACTCGACACACCAGTGTGTACTCACTCATTGACTATCCGTAGCAGTCAGAACAAAATGTATATATAACTGGTGAAACTGGTGATCTCATAAGATTCTAGATTCTAAGAACATTGAATTTACAGTTATTTATTTACTTCACGCATCTGCATGTATCCGTTTGAGTAGATAACATCTAATGTTAGCACTCTTTTGTCCACTTTACAGACATTGCGTGTTAAGTACAGATTGAACACAGCCTAAATTACACGTTGACCCAAAAATAAAGCGTGTGTTCATTAAGGGTTGGTTTGGAAGTATAAATCACAGCGGGCGCGGGCGCGGCCGGACGTGGTGGGTGCGGGCTACCTATTTCCGGCGAAGATCATCACGAATACACTGTCATAAGGGTACACTATTATGTAATTGTGCAAAATTTAATTTTATATCAATTTATAGTATATGTGTATGTATATGTTAAGCCACTCGTGGCGCAAGAGCACTATCGTGCAATTGTGAACGTGACTGGTTGTGGGTTCCATTCCCAGTCGAGAAAATTAAATATTTAATATTTTCATTCATCACTCTGGTAAAGATTCAAAGCGCAGCGTTGAGTTCCGCCACCCAACACGCAAAGCTTCTATTATTCGGTACGAAGTGTCTTAACACTAGGGGGTCACAGCTTTGATCCATATAAAACTTTCACAATGGTCGTCGTAGCTATAAAGTTTATTTCCTATTTTTCTTAAATGTCAGTAAATACCAAGGTTTGATGGCGCCCACCGCGGGCAGACATTTTTGTTCGGGACTGCTAAATGTCAGTGCATCTAATAAACTTTTTATATTGTACTTATTCTGGTAATTTAAGCTAAGACCATCGAGGCACAGTGAACTAGGTTCCCTCTGTCTATCCTGCTATGTGCGAGATACAGAGTGAAGCTAACAAAAAAATATTAATTTTCTTGCTCTGCTTAGAAGATAAAGTGCGGAAAGGTGTTGAGTTTCGTCACTCAGCGCGCTATGGAAAATTGACCTGTGCTTAGGAAATGGTGTCTTAACAACAGATTCCCTCTACCTACCAGGAGAGATACAACAATCAGGGATATCAGTTAAATGTATGAAATATAGATTTCAGGGCTACATCATTTCCTCATATAACATATATATTTGAATCGAATAAATTGCATTAAATCAAATTAATTTTTAAATGGTACGTGTCATGTGGTGCAAATGTCAGAAAGGAATATTTATATAATACTAGCGGACCCGGACGAGGCTTCGCCCGCTTGACCTATGCATTTTGGCAAATAATTAAAATATATTAAGTGTATACCATTAGTGTAGATAACCGAACTGAGATAACCAAACATTGTTTCCATAAGAGAAGCAAAGTGATAAATATATACCATCGCGGACTTCTTCAAACATTGTTTAAAGGACAATATTTGCTTTTGTGTCTCATAAGGTTGAGTCGGCGCACGCCATGTAAGTGTGCGTTAAGTAAGCTCCTCTTGGGTGACGTTTTCATCAACAAACAAACTTTGCAAGCCGTTGCCTGACAACGGTCGCGTAGCGACGGGCTTAACCCTGATTGCGTAAAAGACAGACAGAGTTTCTTTCGAATTTATAATATAGGTATGGATTTTTTGTCGTAATCGTACCATACCTATGTAAAATTATCCATTCCAAAGTTTTTTTTTCATTTTAAATATAGCCAGGTCTAGTGGTAGTGTAGCCGTATCAAAGGTGTTCATTCAGTTCAATCATAAATTACAAAGTATAAATAGACACGCTTCAAAGTTTAATACTAATCCAAGTTCAAGTAAAAGTTTTCGCCTACGACGTAGACCTCCTACGACACAACACGTGCCACGATAGATTAGATAATTAAAAAGGTTGTAATGTATTTTTAAAGTTGTGAAATCGATTCCCACTGACTAGAATTCGTTGGAAAGTGAGGAGCGGAGTGTCTTAACACTCTGCTCCCTCTGCCTGCTCTGCTACGTGTGGGATACGGCATAAAGCTGAGAATCCAAAATGACCACCGTAACAAAATGGCGGATTAGAAGTTTATGCACGTTTTTTTTATGGGTAAACGACAAGGCAAACGAGCGTTTGGGTCACCTGAAGGTAAGTTATCACCGCCGCCCACGACCCCGTGCAACACCAGAGGGGCTACGTTGCGGGCCTTTAAGGTGGAGGTAGACGCGCTTTTTGAAGGTACCCATATCATATCGACCCAGAAACACTGCCGTGGATAGGCCATTCCACAGTTCCGTGGCGCGTGGAAGTGGTGTGGATGATATTTAAGATTGTTACGTACTGTGCGGTTAGAAAATTCAGTGGCAGGTAACAGGTCAAACAGTTGCTCAGAACACTCCCCGTAATAAATGCGATAGAGAACGCACAGCGAGGAGACGTCTCTACGCAAAGCCAAAGTGGCTTTCACAGCTCATTGGATCCCTAATGATTTGAACGGCTCTACGTTGTATACGATCAAATGGCACATATTGATACTGGGGTGCACCAGCCCAGAGATGAGAACAGTACTCCATATGAGGCTGAACCTGGGCCCTGTGGCCCCCAAACGGTGTTTTGGCGTGAAGTACCGTCTCGCTCTGTTGATGACCCCCAGTTTCTTCGAGGCCAACTTGGCTTTGCTTTCCAGGTGATCGCGATACTGACAGTCACTCGAAACATTAAGGCCCAATATGCTGATACTGGGCGCGGCTGTAAGAGGGGTGTTCTGGAAGAGTGGAGTTACGATAAATGGGGTTTATTTTGTGGTTAACGCGCAAACTTGTGTCTTTAGGGGGTTAAATTGAACCAAGTTCCTTTCACCCCATAAAGAGACATTCTCGAGAGATGTCTCAACCGAAGACATAAGTTTATTTCGGCACTGTTCAGCGTTTTCCCGAGAAAGACTTGCGCGGCCGGAGTAAACAGCGTCCACCGTGCATCCGCATAGCAATGAACGCTAGAATCCTCTAACATGTCATACCTAAAGGTATTAAATACAAGGGCCGTCCACGTAACGTAACGAAACGTCCTATCTAAATGTATTAAATTAAAGGGCGTAATTTATTAGATTCATAATAAAAAATGTAGAAAGCTTGTTTTTTTAAAGAGTTTTTAAATAAATATTTTATATTAAATATATTCCACGAAATCAGATAGTATACAAGTATTATTATGAACGGCGACATCATTTAAAAGCTGTATTTCAATTAGTTTTTACAAACAATAAAAGAGAACAACTATAACCACTTAAATGCAAATGAGACGAAAGTCAAATTATTTAGCGATATAAACATAATTATTTTATAATTTATAACTTTAATCGAATCGTGAACCAATAACTAGAAAAGAGTAGTTACTTTTTAAACGACCGAACTTATTTCTTGAATCTGGCTAAGAACACGCTTTATAATAAAAACTAAATCAGAATCGATTCATCCGTTTGGAAGCTACCTGTAGGTGTGACAGCTCTCTGTAGGACTGCCACAGCCAGACGTACTATACACACGTGTATGTGTATATCTGTACGCGTCAAATTTACAACACACTGCTGTATGAATGCTGAAAATTATAGCAATGTTAATATACGTGTTTATATTCATATTGCTATAATTTACAATCAGGCACAAAAGTATTATATCTATTATCTATATATAATAAAACTGTAAAAATATTTTGTCTGTACATTTAGTATTTTTGAGTGAAATGGATAGAGGGACACTTAATAGAAGGCAAAAATATATGTTTTTAATTTCTTGTTTATCTGTCTGTCATCCTGTCTGTATGTATGGTCACGCTAATCTTTGAAAGTACTGAACCGTTTTACTTAAAACTTTCAGTGTTTTATTATTGAAATTTGAATTGCTTTGTTTTAACTTAACTTAGCACCTAAAGATTGTTTCATCAAAATCGGTTCATTAAAAAATAGTTATCGTCATTTGAATGAATTTTACTGTTTTTGGTGGTATGGTTAGTATTTTTAAAACTATTTTCCTGTCATTGAAATGAAAGTACGTGACGGTAGTTACAAACAGGAGGAGCAACGTGTCGGGCGGACGACGCGCGAATGTGATACAAAGTGGTGGAACATTTATACTTCTGAGCTATGATGAGTCATATAATTATGATTATTGACTTCATGTTATTGTTATAGTTAACATGCCTTTATTAAAGTTATAATCTCTAAATCAAATCCTGTCCCAATGTGGATAATAAAACTATTCAATGCTTTAAGCTAGGCTTCGTTTGTAGATTTTAAAAAATAATTTACTTACTCATAGTGCTCCATGATCGCGAGTACAGCAGCCACCACCCTCTCAAAGAACGTGAGTAGTGACTACATGTTTCAGCCACCCTGATATTCAAAGACGGGGTA
Organism: Heliconius burneyi; assembly: GCA_018247715.1. Classification (NCBI taxonomy): domain Eukaryota; kingdom Metazoa; phylum Arthropoda; class Insecta; order Lepidoptera; family Nymphalidae; genus Heliconius; species Heliconius burneyi. The sequence continues at coordinate 954 of DWGR01004279.1, read as the reverse complement.
TTCCTCTCAGTATCTATAAAATGTAACAATTTTATACTATTTTTTAATTGAATTCATATGATATTACATACACTTGTTATAATAAGGTAAATATTGACACTTTATTGAAAAATAAAACTAAGTCAAAAAATTGTGTTATTTGAGGGGCCGATTTGTGCAGAAGGAAATGCTTAGCATTTCGTATATGCAACGTGCCCATTACGTGCAGGATGAGGAGCTCCGAGGAGTGTCTGACGGTCCGAGCTCCTCTCTCTACGTGACCAAATTTTAATTAATGAATCAACTAGTGCTGCCTTCAAAGTACGTTCTAGATATGAATTGTTTTCTTTAGCCTCCTGCTATACTGGATGCACATAGCGGGGTAAGCAGAGGGGACCTGGGAACCTAGTGTTAAGAAATTCTATTCCGATTAAGACACTTCCGTTTCCCATTTTCCACCGACTTCTTAAGTCTTTGAGCGTTGAGTGGCGAAACTCAACGTCGCGCTTTATCTCGTTACCAGAGTGTGAAAATAAAAATATTCAATACTTCTTTTTTTATGGGAAAAGGACAAGGCAAACGAGCGTTCGGGTCACCTGAAGGTAAGTGACCACCGCCGCCCACGACCCCATTTAACACTAGAGAAGCTACAGGTGGAGATAGACGCTTGTTTTGAAGGTCATATCGACCTGGAAACACTGCCGCGGGTAGGCCATTTCATTCCCCGAGTGAAAATCAAACCCGCAAACATCGTGTTGCATACTATTGCCCTGCGCCACGCGGTCATTCAAATGAATTGATGATAGTACCTAAATATTAACTATTAAAGAGAGAAAAATATAATTTCGTTCTTTATACAGGGTGGAAGAGGCAGCGCTTCTTTTACTGAAACTGCATATAGGGTAAAATATTTCAAACCCGGAGCTAAAAAAATTTATAAAGATGCCTCAACAGTTTGGACCTAGGATTTTTTTT
>DWGR01004278.1:0-11283 GCA_018247715.1 Heliconius burneyi | reverse complement strand
ATGAAAGTAACAGAGTTTTTTAGTTGATTATTAAGATTTCTAACTTTTTAATCAAATGCTTAGCTGGTCCATTCGCATACTAATACTAGTTGCCATTAAGACTCTTTCGTAACCCCTTTCCGCCAGTTCCTAAAGACATTGTATGTTAAGTAGCGGAACTCAACTAAGCATTTTCCTTCGACACCAGACCAAAGCAAATCAGCCTAACTTAAATTTAACTTAACTTCACGCTTTATCCCTAGTGGGGTACTCAGAGAGAACGGAACGCCAAACGCTACGTATACATATCTCTTTCGCCTCGTCCACTGTCATCAACTTCTTCATACATGCCCTTCGGTGGGTCCTCATGTTTTTTACGTGACCTTCCTCCTGTATCATCTTAAATATTTTATTCCCACGAGGGGATAGAACCTATAACCTGTCGTGTTGGCAATCACACGCCTCGCCTCTGCTATACTGCTCCTAACTTTAGTTGACTGAATGGATTTTAAAAATAAACTTTTATAATCGAATTTCCACCATAATTTTTTCTCCGGCTAACGATACCTACTATTGGTACTCGTAACAAGTTAAATAACAACCGTTCAGATCGCTCGGCTGCCGTTTGAATAGAGAAATTTTTGCTAAATTGTATATCTCGCAGCTTAACAACTTAAAGTCTGGGTAAAACGATTTGTTTTAATGTCTGTTAACGGTTGCGGGTTTGAATCCTATTCGGGGGTGTAAGGTATTTATTTTATTCCCTGCATTTCGTAACAATATAAAGAGCGGCATTAGTATCAAAAATAATGCATTGGGTTGGATACGGAGTGTCTCAACACCAGGTTCGCTCTACCTAATCTGCTAATTACAGCCGTATTCTGCATACAGCAGGATAGGCAGAATCGAGGGATAAAACACTCCGTTCCCCACTTCCTGTGGAATTCTAGAAGCATTACGTGTTGAGCGGCAGAACTCAACACCGTTCTTTGCCTCGACACCAGAGCGAATAAATAGAAATATAAATTTAAATAAATATTCATCTTTTCGAGTGGGGATCGAACCCACAATCATTCAGTATTACAATACACTTTGTGCCTCTATGCCACGACTTGCCTCAGATACAGCATAAAACTAAAAAAGAAATAAAAAATATATCTTATTAAGCAAAAATACCTAAAATTTTTCATAACTGTAACAAAATACAAGTAGGTTCCCATCAAAATGTTTATAATCACTTAACGCTACATGAAGCGAACTAATACCATTATTCATTTAGTAAACCTGGCTTAGCGGTGCTAATCTACTTGCTATGTGTTCTACATTATCTATGTGTTATACATAGGTATTTTTATGGAAAAAGACATGGTGAACGAGCGTACGGGTCACCTGATGGCAAGTGATTACCGCCGCCCACGACCCAGCGTAACACCAGAGCGGCTACTGGTGCGTTGCCCGCTTTTGAGGTGGTTGGGCGCCAGAGCCCGGCATTACCTAATGCGAAAGACAGTAGCATAAAGCCACTACTTCACGCCGGTTTTAAACGAAAATAATAATATGATTTAAAATAACAGTATGAAACAAATAATCCGTCGTGGCGCAGCTGTGGTTGTAGGTTCGATTTCCATTCAGAGAAATTCAATAGTTCAATTTCCTAGCCTCAACCTATTAGAGAAAGTGAAGCGAAAAACGTTAATCGTACCCACAATGGTCATGGGTTGGAAGACCAATCGAGGAAATAGATTCTAGAAACTATTTATATTTCTGTGACCAGTCGTGGCACAGGTCAACACGAAAGATTGTTGTTTCGCACTCGAGGAAACCTCTCGACTCAGCCCGCAATGACTCCAGAAATCGGCGGAACATGGGAAACAGGTTGTTATAATTCTAGATTCCCTAAAAACTAAAACTAAAAAAATATCAGACTTATCTGTCATGTTCGACAATGTTACATTATTAAGCTTATAAATATTACTACCAGATACGTTTGAAAATACTCAATTCTCTTTGAATATTAAAGTCTTAAGCATATTTATTTTATATTGAACAAGTACAAATTTCTATTTTAATTTTTATTATTAATATATTTTACTCCTTATTTTTATAATAATAATGTAAATAACACATCCAGTACATTTCAAAACACTCACTCCAAAGCAAATGACTGGACAAACCAGTATAATACCGCTGTCAAATTAGTGATTAATCGCGGTAATTGCCTATAGCTATCTGACGCAATTATTTGAAAAGCTTGGGGTTGGACTGGGGGTTGAAATGGAAGTATAATTTGAATTTGTGATCACTAAGTTAGTAGGTGTTGATCTAATGTGTGTTTTTAATGCTAAATGAAAAATTTTATATCTGTCTCTGTCTGTTTGGGGTAAATAATAGAAGTAAATAAATTGAGGCTAGTCGTGGCGCAGGGTCGAATTGTCCGACTGTAAATACGACAGGTTGTGCGTTTGATTCTTATTCGAGGAAATGATATTTTTAATATTTTAATTTCTTCGCTCTAACGGAATGATAGGACGAAAGTGCGGCGTTGAGTTCCGCCACTCAACACACAATGTTTATTTAATTTAGCAGAAAATGGAGATCGAAAGTGTCTTAATGTGAACGAGATGTGTTAATTTATTATTATTATTATAAATATATATCTTCATTTCTTCTTTTTGTCCTGCAAATAGAAGAAAGGAAGATATATAAAAAATATTAATAACTTCAGTTCTCTTATGAGTAGTCTAGAGTTTTCAAGTATATCAGAATTTTAGAAAAGTACAACGAAGGCGTGAAATCTTCTTTTTTCATTTCGCGACACAGCCCTAAATGGTATTAGAACTCAATATCACTAAATCCATTTAAACTTTCCCAAACTGTACCACAGAGGTGTCAAATATCAAAATAAAAGTTTTCCACGATATCTGCAGATTGAAAAGGCTATGTTAGAATAAATTAGCTTGCAGTCCTAGCGCAGTGTCGGGTAAAATATCGGGAGGGCGGACTATTTTCGTACAGACAGACGGCTGGGGGAGTATCGCTATATATACGTATAAAAATATATGTATATATATTAAAGTATGTATGTATGTCTGTACGCGTATTTCGTTGTAAGGGGTGAATGTTTGAAAATTTTACGAAATATGTTTCCTATTGCTTCCGAATTTGGTAAGGATCGATATTGAATAATATACGGTGGGAGTATCTTGCATTGCACAAATTTGGGAAGTGGTGATTTTTCTTTAAATTACCTTTAGTGTTTTAAGTTTTTTATAAGCGATTATTTAGTTAGTTATATATTTAGACTTCTAAATTTGCTAAACAACTAAAAAGAAAATAGTTTCTCTTGTTCGAAATTTTGTCGTAGGCAGAAGGAACCTAATGTTAAGACACTCCGTTTCCCACTTTCTGCTGGATTCTGGAAGTATTGCTAGTTGAGTGGCAGAACGCAGCGCTTTGCCTCGACCCCAGAGCAAAAAAATGGAAATATAAATGTAAATGAATATGCCATTTCCTCGAGTGGAGATGGAACCCACAACCGACGCGTTACAGTCACGCCCTTGTACCGCTGCGACACGACTGCCTCTTTATTTTTGCATATTGAGTAGTAGAACTCTACCTCTTACTTTACCAAAGAAAGCAAATGCCAATAATTTAATCCCTTATCAGAAATCAAACCTACAAACGTCACCCTTACAGTCACACGCTGTACCTAATATATTTAGGTTATTTTGAATAATTAACAATTGTAACTATGTAATTTCAAACTTGTCTTAACAAAGTTTGTTCCGTTTTAACGACGTTAGGTTATACCAATTAACCGCAGTGCGGGACGGTTTCTTTTGACGTTTATATTTATGTCATTTATTTACATTGTAATAATTATAATTACAAATATTTCAATTTATAATAAGATTATAAATTAAAAATTAAAATCACGCTTCACGCTGTAGGCTTCCCGCACGCAGAACGGTAGACATAGAGAACCTAGTGTTAAAACAGTCCGTTCCCAACAAACCACTTAATTTTCGAAATTTTTAGTATTGAGTGGCAGTTCTCAATTTTACCAGAACGCAAATATTAAACTGAATTTAAGCTATGCCTAAATCAAACGCAAATTTTCTAAATAAATCAGATTTTTTCCAGCCTTTTCCGTTAAAATTTTCCTGTTTATCTAGAAAACGATTCAGTAAATACTATTTACAGCCAGTGTTACGTGTCGGTATCGCCTGACCGCCGCTATTAACGCATTACCATACCTGTACATGCGATACCTGTAATTAATGTTCTAGCACCTGTCTTAAGCGTGTAATATAAGTTTTTTAGCTTTACGATATTTCCATCGATATTTAATACACAGAAGGGAAGGCAGAGGGTATCTATTGTTAAGTCACATTCCGTTCCCCATTTTCCGCCAATTCTAAAGTCATGCTTGTTTAGTGGCGGAAGTCAATGCTGAGCTTTGCCTCAACAACAGAGCGAAGAAATGGAAATATAAACTTAAATAAATATTTCACTTCCTCGAGTGGGAATTAAATCCGCAACCGTCACGTTACAGTCACACTCTTGTGCCGCCACGGTGGAATTTATAATGTATTGTTATTGCATCCTTATCCATCTCTCTCCTTTTCATCTCAGTAAAGACAAAAATAGTATAACTTTGAGAAATATGTTGCGCATTTCTAAGCAATTCCGTCGAAACTATTGGCTCGTTTTCCTTCTAATATTCATATTTCACACCCCCCAACTTTCAACACAATTACCTTATAAGCAATACAGCTTTTTGTTTACTATTTATAACAAAAATATTAATGCATTATAAGCTGTATAACTTGGGTAGCAAGGTTCAATTCCACATGTGGGATTTTACATATTAAATGTTAGTAAAACCCCCAGCGTCTGTGTCTTGATGTATTTCACTTGTATCCGTTTTATTTTATTCGTTTAATATTTGAATATTTTATTAGCGTATGTTTTTTTATCTTTCTCGGTGTGCGTCTTTAAAGAGTGTTTTTTTTTTACTTTCCGTACTTAGCAGAGTAGGCAGTGGGAACCTGAGGACCTAGTGCTTAGATATTCCGTTCCCATTAAGACACTTCCGTACATGTGATCTATAGCCTCAAGAATGATCCCTTCAACTAAACAAAACATTCAGCTTTATAATATAAGTATGGATGTAAATTTCAAAATTTCATTAAATTTATTTTTTATTACTGGAAAAATTTGATAGAGAAACTAATTTTGTAAGGGAAAAGTTATTAAGCATTCAGTGCCCGAATGAAAATCGAATCCACAACCTCGATCAAGATGCACAATATCGATCAAGATCTAGAAAACTGCATCTGTATAACTTCATTAGTTTTCTAGTTATTCAAATTGAATACGATCGTATGGAATGTTTACATTAGATTTACATACAAAACTAACTCGGTAGATTGCATTGTCTACAGTGCTCTGGTAACATATAATTGAAACTTGAAGTAATTGGGTCTTGGATTGGGACAGTCGTGGTGCAGGGCCAACCCCAAGCGCACGCGACAGTAAATGCGACGGTCGTTAGTTGGAATCCCGCTCGGGGCATGAAAATATTTAATATTTTCACTTCGGTAGCAAAACTAATAAGCTGTTGATCTCTGCCACTTAATATGCAACGCCTACAGAATTCGGCAAAAAATGAGGCTAAAAGAAAACGGAGTGTCCTAACACTAGGTTCTCCAAGTTTTCTCTGCCTGTTCTGTTATATGCGGCATACAGCGTGAAGCTAAAAATAATATTTCCGAATAAATTTTCTTATATTGTAGCCTTCATTAAATTCGGCGTTGAGTTCTGCCACACAACACGCAATGCCTGCAGAATTCGGCGGAAAGTGCGGAACGGAGTGTCTTAACACGAGGTTCCCCCTGCCTACACTGCTGTGACTAGACTTTTTTTACTTCGTTAAATTCTACTTTTCTACACGCTGTCTCTACCTCTCAGCACGATCTCTCTAGATTGCGCCTGAATTCGAGACATCCTCTAGGTAGAGATCTACTGTAAGTCTCTATATATAGAATTAAACGTAAAAGTGAAAAAAAGGACATGTGCTCTATACGAGTATAATTTGTTATTCCCTTTATTAACTTACTGCCAGAAGCTACAAAGACCTCTACATTCGACGTATCTATTAAGACCATGGCGTATATGGCGTATATGGTCGATTAGATTCATGTGACCACAAAAAAGGCTTATTGGCGGCAATTCGGTGTAATAAAGGATATGATTGGAAACGGGTGCCTTAGGGGGGTAATGTCAAGGCTAAATTGTGAGGGGGGGTGGTGACATGTGCGTTTTTCCTGAGTGCTTTTTCTATAGTTAGTACCATGTTTATTGATAGGTTTATTGGGATTGTCTTTTTGGATTTTTAAAATTTTTTTTGTAGTTATTTCTTACATTTGGTTGTTATGGCAGATGGCTCAAAGGTGTGGAGATCTGACTGTAAGCGCGACGGTTGTGGGTTCTCCATTCGGGCGAATAAATAAGTTTAATTTTCGGAAATGAATTAATTAATATTCATTTTCCTAGTACTGGTAACAAGACGACGCGTGGCGTTTAGTTCCGCTACGTAACAATATCTCTAAAATTGAATGGGAACTCTTTCTCTACCATATATCTCATATCTCGTAGATACAGGGTGAAGCCTAAAATAATACGATGAAAGAAAAATACAGACTCAATATATATGTAAATAGGCCATTAATACAAACTTAATCACCCTGTAAAACCGACAGAATGCAAACGATCGTTCATTATAATAAGATCTCGACAGATGTTGAGCGCTTCAAATGATTTAAACTTTTAATTTCTCTTTGAATAGTCCAGTTATGTTAATAGAATATCTGTATTGAGATAATCTTTAAATATTGCGAGATTTCCAGATTGAATAATATTATATAAATGAAGTTATTAATTAATTATATATATATATACAAATTAAGAGCATTTCATTTATTTACATTTAAACTGGTTTTTTTAAATCTCTCTTAGAGGTATATGTGTATAATATGTGTGTTTTAACACTAGATTCCCAAGTATGGCGTACCCCGCACATATCAGCGTACCTATATACTAATTTATTGTAGCTTCACGCAGTATCTCGCAATAGCACTCCGACTTTAATTTGGGAAAACTATGTATTGAGTGGTAGAACTCACAGCTGCTCTTGCCTTGGTACCAGAGCATGAAAAAGAAAATAATTCCAACACACAAATCAAATCAAATCCACAATTGTCCCGTATACACACTTTAGATAGAGACTTTGCTACGAAGGCATCTGAAAACATTGCTATTAAAGAAAAATACGTTACTTTTAACTAAACAAACACGTAAGGTAACTATACTCCACGACTTTTCTTTAAACTTCACCGACATTGATACGAACTAACCGCATTAGCTAACTCAATTTCAAAGTTTTTCTCTACTAAATTCAAGTAAAAGAACAGAAGTCAAATGCGGGTTTAAAGGATCCTTCTTATATCTAATTAACTAAAAATAAATATATAATGTGTCCAGAATTCAACGGAAAGTAGAGAACGGAAGTGTCTTATTGGGAAAGGAGTATCTTATCAGGTTCCCAGGTTCCTTTTGCCTACACTGCTTTGTGCATTATACAGCGTTAAGCTAAAAGAACTATATATAACTTATTTTGTATATAAAGCAACTGCATACCTTTTTCTCAGACATCGCGTGTGTAATGATGGATATCAAAGCCGCGACTTGTCTTATTACCAGACGAAGGAAACCCGTTCCCTCGAGGGTCTCATCGGCATTTGATCGTTTCCCACCCGGGGAATATTTTTACACATCTTCTAGAAGATACATAAAAATTAGAATACCAACAAAGGTATTACCAACATTTTAACACGTAACTCTCAAAGCTTTGACACTGACCCCATATACATACATCAGATCGTATCGGAATATGTGGAAACGTTGGTTAAAGGTAATGTCAATGGGAGTACAAAATTTTAGTCGAATTTGGACTGAATTTTCGTTCCATTTCATTGGTTCAAGCTTACTTTAAATATTTATCAAAAGGAGACCACCATGTCTATATTTATATCTATCTATAGTCTAGACTGGTTTTTCATTATCTTTTTTGTGTTAAATAGCCCATTTATAGAGGAAGGCTCTATTACGTCAAGTTTATTTGTTTTGATGTTACTCCCTGTACCTGTGATTGCATTATTCTGTTGTAGAAGCTTTTTTTCTATTCACGATGATAAATTAGATTTTAGATTTGAAAGATAGAGACTTTCCATTTATATATTCGATATACGTTATTCGTATATGTTATTCATTTGATAATAAAAATGAAACCGGTTAAGTGCGAGTCGGACTATGACACTGAGGGCTCCGTACCAATTTTAGGATTGTTGGCCGAACGAAAAGTATAACTTATAAAAGATGACAAACTTAAGTTTGCTCATATGCACTGATTTTGTATGAAATTAACTACAAATTTAGGTTTGTGGTTTTTTTTCTAATAGAGAAAAACCTATAAATTCATTTTTCAGATTTTTCTTTCCCTTTATTATTTAATTTCTCACTTCGTGGCCAATTTCATAACTCGTAGGCCCTCGGGAAATATCCTATAGATCTTAATTACGTGGCGAATTGCATACAAAATGCAACAAAATTACATAATAAATGCTGTTTTTTTTATTACGTTGAGGGCATGATTTTTTCTGTGCTATAAAGGACAAACATGAATGAACAAAAGACAAGAATATTTGATAAAAATTTCAACTTGATTTCTCAACGCGAACGCGAAATAAATGATATTGACAGCAAACAAAGTGATCACATAAAGGTTCCGTTATTACCTTTTGAAGTAAGGAACCCTAAAAACAAAAATATATGCTATACACCAAAATATATATGAAAACTTGTGGGATAAATGACGTTAGTAATATAAAACAGTAACTCATAACTCAAGGTAATGTACCAAGTTGTATCCGGACGGCGGATGAATTATAATAGGGGGGTAATGACGTGAGGGTAGTTTAGATTTTATATCTTATGGTGATAGTTTTAAGGAATATTATTGAATTTTCAAAATTACTATATAAATGTTACTTATATAGTCTAGACCTATATTGTTCAATTATTAACCTTCTTGGACAGAAAGAATAAAATATTTTTTTATCTTGCGTTTCTACGCAATCAAAGCTGCAGGCGAACGGCTAGTTATAAAATAACTTAACTAAACACTAAAATGATATAATAAAAAATAATTTTATTACATTTCAATCTTATAAGTTTAATTTCTAAATTAAATTATATAATTGTTACAATTAAATTACCTTTTTATAATAAAAATGATTTTTTTTTTCTATTTTATTGAGCCTCAGAAACAACCTGAGCTTTCTCTTCTTACTAATTCTGAATTGGTTTGTTACTCTTGGAATTAATTTTGTGTAGTGTGACCACCTTTTATATAATACGATATATTGTATCATATTTATGGAATATGAAGTGGGGAATGGAGTGTCTTAACACTAGGTTCCCTCTGCCTACCCTGTTGTGAACGGGATACAGCGTGAAGCTGATTTTTTATTTAATTTCTAATTTTTATTTATGTGACAATGTGACAGTAAATATGACAAGTTGGATTCCCACTCGAGGAATAAATATTAAATATTTTCATATCTTCGATCTAGCGTCGAAGGAAATCGCGGCATTGAGTTGTGCCACTCCAATTACTCAATACGCAATGCCTCCAAAATTCGGTGCAAGTGGCGAACGGAAGTGTCTTAACAGTAGGTTGCCAGGTTACTAAGGTCACTCTTTTTACATTCTCTGAAAGAACGACGATAAGCATAGATTCCCTGTGCTACTAAGGTCACTTTTTCTACACATTCTGAAAGAACGACGATAAACGTTGGATGGTGAATTCCACAGCTATATAAACTAAAAAAATAAAACTTATTTTTTTTACTTTAAAACAAAGCTTTACAAAACATAAGCTAATTTCTCATACAAAAGAAAACCAAGAACACTAATGTAATTAAGTGATAAAGTAAAAGTAAACACGTACAAAAGGTTTTCGTGTTAAAGTTCAACCGCAGGAGGCCGGCTGTCGTTAGTTCTAACCACAAACTCCAGGGTATTGACTATTGAAACTGTTTAAATGCTTACATTTAGTTAAACGTGTTAATGCTTGTTTACATGCCTTACTAAGTACAGTGATCATAAAGATTTTTATATTTGTAAGTATCAAAAGGGCCGTCGTAGCGCAGCGGAAAGAGGGTGTGATTGTAACGCGACGGTTGTGGGTCCGATCCCCACTCGAGGAAGTAAAATATTTATTTAAGTTTATATTTCCATTTCTTCGCTCTGGTGTTGAGGCAAAGCGTGGCGTTGAGTTCTGCTGCTCAACTCGCCAATGTAATTCAGTCAAAATCGGTCAATGCCTCTAGAATTTGACGATAAGTAGAGCGTATACCAATAACCAATAAATTCAAGAGTATCCAGTAATATATCAACCTCTTCTCTACAGAGTATAATAATATATAATTTAAAGAAAAAATGTATAAACTTATTACATTCGTTTAACTACAAAAAAAATCTTTGAAAATATATTTTTCTCAATACTTACCTAGCGTATATAAAGCAACCGCCCCGTTTTCAATTAGCGACCATACCGCCACCATAGCAACCTTAAATAAAATCATAATAATTAAAAATAATATCCTTTATCATGGTCACCTTAACCAAAGTAAAATTTATTATTAAAAAATGTATAAGGTAAGCTTAGAATAATGGTATTCGTTCCGATAAATATTATTTTGAATTTTTTACATTAAGTTAACAAGTTGTTCAAAGATCGAGGTCCACGTGTAGTAACTTTAGCATTGGGAAACAGGAAATTGTGATATTATTTCTTTATGAAAATGCTTTTGAGAGGCCAGTCATGGTGCAGCAGTACAAGTGTGACTGTAAACGGACAGTTCGTGGGTTCAATTCGAACTGGGGTAGATGACATATTATTTATGAATATTTCAATTTCATTGCTCTTATTCGCGGCGTAATTCCCCACCTACTGCTTCAACTTTCAAGACATTGCGTGATAAGTGGTGGAACTCAACACCACGCTTTATCTTTATACTAGTAAGAAAATGAACATATATTAACACACCAAGTAGAAATCGAACCCAAAACAGTCGCAATTACAGTAAAAATCACTTAAATGTGAGATATGTAGTCCGAGTACAGTTTTCAACAGTGCTATATTTTTAACTTCAATCTTTATCCCGCACATAGCAGGGT
>DWGR01004277.1:0-11284 GCA_018247715.1 Heliconius burneyi | reverse complement strand
ATAAAGTGTTAACTTAAAATTGACAGAATAAACCATATTTCCATACTTGTCGCCAGTCTTTGTCATATCAGAAAAATACACTGGAAATTAAAATAATGAATTGCTTAATATGATTGGGCATCAAACCCAAAACGACTCCAATCAGACAGCTCTCAGTAACCTCTTCCTCCTCCTCCTCACCTCCAGACCTCTCAAAAAGTATTATTAACCATGATAGCGAAAGATCTTTTATTATTTTTTTTGAATAAAACATAATTTACGTTATCTTGATAAATCTCGTTTAAATCTTCAACACATGTTACTGTGCGTGCATGTGTTTATCTTTATTTTCTTATTTCATTACAACCAAATATAAGTTAAATGTGAATAGGTCTGTACCCCGCGAGGATAGAGCCACTTCGATAGTTATTGCCATAGCAATATTTTCTCGTGATATCCCCGAGGATATTATCAAAATGTAGGAGTATAGTTTTACAGAAGTAACGATATTCAGATATTGTGAAAAACTGTAAAATCACCATAAATTTGAATATTAAATTCTACAATTTACTATAACAAGCGTATATAGTGAATATGTACCACTGAGTTCAAGGGGCATAACGAGTGACTGTAAGTGCGACTGGCTGTGGGTTCGATTCCGATTCAAGGAAATGAATATTTCCATTTCCTTCGCTCTGGTGTCGAGGCAAAGCGTGGCGTTGATTTTCGTCACTCATCACGCAATGCCTCCAGAATTCAGCGGAAAACATTAGTTTCCCTCTGCCTACTCTAATGTGTGCGAGATGCTGAAAATTCTATACTAAAGACTATATAATGTTTAATTAAAATGATAGCTGTTCCAAGACAATTATAAAATATCTTTCATTTCATTCTTTCATTTGAGCAAAAATAAATTAGTAAAAAAGTTTTTTGTTGTATATTTACAATTTAAAATATCTTTTCTTTAAGTTTCTTTCGAGATTTACTTATTTTTATTATATATGGTAACAAAAATACAGTTAAAAGTTATGATTGATTCAAGAAATGTGATGTACTCCGTTAAGTTACCGGTCTGTATGATTCGAGGAGTTCTTATAAACGTTATATATTCTTTGAAATTATTGTATGAATAAATAAAAAAAGGTCGAAGACAAACGAGAATACCAAATTTATTTGTTATTTTCTTATGGTTCTTTATAGTCTGTTTTTATACTGAACAGTGTTTGTAAATGTATTTTAAGAACTGATTTATTATGAATGAAAAAGCTCTGTTTTATTATAGATTTTGTATAAGAAAAGGTATATTTAAAAAAAAACAGTAAGTAACAACAGTAAGTTTCTGCCGAATTCCGGGGGCATTGCGTATTAAGAGGCAGAACTAAACGCCTCGCTTTGCCTAGATACCAGACCGGGGAAATGAACTGCTATGTGCGGGTACACAGGGTGAAGCTAGAAAAGTCCCAAATAATGCTTTACCTTGTTGGTACACTAGACCTACGACAGCCGCACACAGCAGGGTAGGCAGAGGGAACCTAATGTTAATTGCGTAAAACATACGTACTTAAAATTAATTATATCACCTTTAACGATGTCTAAATGAGAACATTTACTTTAGGAACAAGTACCTTTAAAATTAATTTTATCTAGTATATTAACATTACGAGTCATAGTAATGAGAATTTGTATGTAAACTAATAATCTCACAATATAGCAGCTAGGCAGTAATAGTCTGTTGTTGCTCGGCTTTAGTCTACATAGGATAATGCTGTTCTAATATTGTTCCATATCAAACGTTAACTTGCAGTAATTGGCTTGAAACGTTAAGGTTGATTAATATAACTAATATAAGAGGCCAGTCGTGGCGCAGGTTGTGGGTTCGATACACTGCAAATGAAATATTAAATATTCTCAATTCTTGGCTCTAGTGTCGAGTTCCGCCACTCAACACTCTAGAATTCGCCGGAAAGTTGGGAGGGGAGTGTCTTAACACTAGGCTACATCTGCCTACCCTGCTACTTGCGAGGTATAGGAAAAAGCTAGAAAAAAAAGAATTATCAACACCGATCGATTCACGTTATGTGCGGAATAAAAAAACTCGTCGACTAGAGGAGCTCCACTTATTTTCTTTGGTTGGTTAAAAATAGAATGATTTGTTGAGGTACTACTGTGGATACTGTGAGAGGCGTTTAACTGGACCGTTAATTAATTTTAGAATACATTAACAAGCTGGTACTAATAAACTTAATTCACGAAACTAACTGTCCGAAAATATTTATGTAAAGGATAAATATTTTGCCATTGTCGTCAAATAATAGTATATTGGAAAGGAATCCAAGAGTATTATGAAGAGTTTCTATAAATAATAATGAAGAAAAGTATGTAAACTCCAAATTGTACAAATCTTTTGTTTTTTTATAGTATTTACATGTGAGCAAGCAAAAATAACGAATTAACAAATAAATCATCGTATTTCACGTTTATAATCAATATTACTGATGAGGTTTTGGATCGCTGTTCTGGAGTTGTAGCACGTATTCACTTACTTTAAGCAAAAAAGTTGGGACATTGAGTCTGAAGGTAAACGTTGTAGATTCGATTCCAAATCCGGGGAGAGATTGTTTTTAAATTATTCGTAATTCCCCTTTTAGTTCCTACAAAAAGTGTTCATGACCACATATAGTCTTATTAGACGAAAGTAGAAGTGGGAGTGTCTAGACAGTAGGTTCCCCTGATTACCCTACTGTGCAGCAGTATTCGCTTAGCAGCTTTTCTTTTTACATAGAATTTTCAACTAAAATATAGCTCATATTTCCATTTCACTGAAGATGGAAGCCATATTACAAAAACCGTTTGTTTAATAATGCATGAGTTATTTGTATTCTCGATTCAGAAACATTTGAATTTTGCCAAGTTTTGATGAATCTGGAACCACTGGAACCAATATAACAAAGTGCACAAATATATATTTCCTTATTGGGAAATTACCATAATTTTGAAGAAAATAATTTTAATCAACAATTTCAGACATACAATACGATAAGTCTTGTCCGCGTTTAATATTGGTAAAGGTTTCGATTCTTACAATATTAACTAGCCAGCCACCCTAACAGTAGCCTGACTGTCAAATCATGAAAATCATCATCTAATAGTTATTTTAAAAAATCCTAAATTCCCAATTGTAAGCATTGACAATATCAATTTCCACATAATCAGCTTTACCTCTCACTTCCAAATTCTGGACACACATATAAATTGAAACGTGACCAAACAAAAATAGCTATCAAACGGCCAACTTCGCCTTGTTCAAAGCCGTCGATTCACTTTGACTGGTAATTTCCGTAATGCTAAGGATACCGCCTTCCTTTTCAGAATACACTCTACTCTACGTGGACGTGGTACGATTTCTTAATAGCTAATGCTTAATAATGGTGCTGGAAAGAATCTAATTGACCTATAGCTAGCTATACTTTATATACCCATTTTACGAGTTTTTATTTAGTCTCATCTGTCCCGATGCTTGTGTCCGCTAGATCTGCAAATCGAAATATACATTTTCTTTGTAATGACAATGCAAATATATCTACAGTATTATTAATTCTAAATAGCCGCCATAACAAAATGGCGAACTTTTACAGCCAATATGGGTATCAGTTGAATGGGCCTAAATTTTAAGAATATAATATTCTATGAAAAAATTGAAATCCAAGATGGCTGCCATTACAAAATAGCGAATAAGAAATATATTATATTACAACTCATCTAATATGGGTATTAAATGAAAAGGAGGCGGATTTAATTTATCGAGTACTTTGATGCTACGTGGTATCCAAGGCTTACCCGATGAAACTGGAAAATGGCTATAAATCAATTAAAAACGCTCTTAACATTTTTTAAAAAATAAGCTTTTTTTCAAAAGGTATGTGGTAATTAATTAGCTTAAATTAGTCCACTAATTGAGACTAAAAATAACAAGAAACAACAAAATAAATATTAAAGTAAACAAAATCTCACATACTATTAAAATTTTGTCAAAGCAGTATATGAATTTATATTACATAAAGGACCTAAAGAATGGCCGCCTATACCTTTAAATCCAGTATAATGGTATTACTTAGAAAACGTTATTGTGCCAATAAAATACAGGATTTACTCCTTTTCATATAACTTGAAAAATCTGTGCGATGTTATAGTGCTCATATTTCACATAATCGAAGTCCATAAACGTATATTACGTAGCTGGAAAACTGTCCGCTTCGCATACATTAATATTCTAATCTAAATATTGCATTAGCCTCTTTAAAAAGTTGGTTAAAAATAATATTTAAATTACCATCTTTAAGCGCGGCGTTGAGTTCTGCCACTCAACACGCAATGTCTCCAGAATTCGGCAGAAAGTGGGGAACAAAGTGTCTTAACACTAGGTTCTCTCTGCCTACCCTGCTGTGTGCTGGATACAGCGTGAAGCTAAAACTAAACTAAACCATCTCGCATAATTAATCCGAATGTATGCGACTGGTACCCAGAAAATTCGACGGTTATGGATTTCATTCACTCTTGGGGAAAGTTTTTTTATCATTTTATCGCAGTAGTAACGAGGTAAAGCGCGGCGTTAAGTTTCGCCACTTAACACGCAATATCTCGAAAATTGGGAATTCTTATACTGGTATCCTCTGTATACTCTGCTATGAGAAAAGGCATGCACTAAGAATCATTCTTTTAAGTTTTTTATTTTTATATTATATTTTTAGCCATGCCCAGTATCAGCATTTTATAAACCTTAATGTTTAGAGTGAGAGGCATTGCGGTCATCTGGAAAATAATGCAAATTTGGTTTCTGTACCGCATTTATCATAAGTTTTCTCATCATAGGGAATTCATTGACCTGCCACCAAATTTTCTAGCCGCACAGCACGTCACGAACTTGAATGACATTCTCACCACCTGGAAACAAAGCTTTCCAGAATTCGAATTTACTGAGTCACAGTATGGTAGAGACTGGAGAATGGGGAATGATATGGATACCTTCACCTTATAGGCCGGCAACGCACCTATAGTTCCTCTGGTGTTACTCAGTTACTCGCGATCGTGACCAAAAAAACATCAATTTTTTTGAAATCAGGCAGTCAGAAAATAGTTGTTTTTCCTTTTACTTCACTCTGTATATCTCATATTCAAAATTCTATCAATAAAAACTGCATAATACAAAATAAAACAAATGAAATATTAAAAAAAAACCTATAATCAATTAACACCGTAGTAAATTATAAAGGTGTGCTATATAACAGGCAAGCATTGTCACAGACGCGTTACATCATCACAGCGTGGAATTTCAAAGAGAGGTCGGAAGTCCTTGATTTACGATGAGAGCCGCCGATGTACGAGCGAATATTAAAAAAATCATAAAAATATCCTTTATGGATTCACTGCGTTGAATTGGGCGATAATTTTCGTATGAATACTTTATAACGGCAATAACAGAACCGATGCGTGGTCTAAAACTGATGCGGCCTTAATACCGGTGTATGGTATTGAAATGTATTTTTTTTGTATTTGTATATATTCTCTAAAAACATATTTATTATTTTAACACTTTTAAAATCTAGGTGAGTCGAGGCTCAGATGCACTAGCGTAGGATTATCAACACGATAGGTTGTGGGTTCGATTCTCACTTGAAGAAGTGAAATATTTTCATTTCTTCGCTTTGGAGTGGAATCAAAGCGTGGCGTAGAGTTCTACCACTCAGCATGCATTGCCTTCAGAATTCGGTAGAAAATGGAGAACCAAAGTGTCTCAATGGAAACGGAGGGTCTTAACAGTAGGTTCCCTTGTTCCCTCTGCTATGCCCCTGCCTATATCTATAATGTGAAACTAAGCCACTTAAGCTTTTCTCTTAGACTACTCCGTCTCCATTCTATAAATAAAGGGATATGGATCAATATATTAGTATCAGGATTATTTTCTCTGACAGGATGAAAGCCTAACGAAGACCACTTGCAGTTTTTGCCTAGTTACACAATGTACATTATTTTTATATAGTTCATACTATACTTATACTACTAAATACTAAAGTAACGTAAAAATACTGAAAATTGAAATATATTTTCACAAAAATATACGCGAAATTTCATTTTCTCGGTCTCGTAACGTGGTGAAAACGGTGGCTTGTATTTCACCACTCAACACGCAATCCCTCCAATATTCGGCGGAAAGATCGGAAGCATGTTCCATTAAGAACGGAGTATCTTGACTCTAGATTCTCAGGTCCCCTTTTCGTAACTTGTTATATGCGGGATACAGCGTGAAGCTAAAAAAAATAATCAAGTAATATAATATAATAACATTCAGAAAAATATATGATATATAACTATAAAACCCTTTGGTCCCAAATGATACTTTTCCACAATTAGAGCCTACTAAATCTGAAGTGTTAATTTGCAAGAGCGAATGGATAATGTGCGTTGGATTTAATGGCTGACGTCCGTCGGCTGCCCGCTAAAGATATTCTCATTCGACCAACGATTAATACGATTACCGTTAAATACTGAAGAATGATTAAAGTTGCTTTATTTTATCGTTTTTTAACGACAGTTGTTAAATATATAGAATTTGATTTCTCTCTATATATAACATAATATAAGGTTAGAATAGCCTTATAAAGAAATAATTATCACGTGTCGTCGTGGCGTGGTGGCACGAGAGTTGATGTCTACATAATGCTAGACATCGGATACGGTTAACGTTATATGTTGCAAAATTATTCAGAAATAGATTCTACATAATTGCAATAAGTGATTTGTGTCATCAATAATAATACTTCACACGAGATTCCTTCCAATAAGAGCCATTACCTAAAAGCAACTGCATCGATTGTCACAATTCCACAGCTTGTATAGTCTATTCCACTTACCCCTCTTTTACACGAGTTTGCTAACAGTGAATAAATTTATTTTATTCAGTTTTGAGCATGTTTGGTACAAAAGCCACAGGTCCGAGTTGTAAATTACCTCTCACAGGCACCTCTTTGGTTGTAAAGAGAACGTCCCTCTCGAATCTACGTGGACCGCAACAATGTAAAGACAGTTCCATTATTTGGTAATAGGGTATTGTGACGTAAATTTCTCCTCTGAATATGCAAATCGCGTTTGGCGACGACCTTTTACAGGAAGTATTGGGAAACTTCGAAAAAATATTAAAATTACAAATGAGCCTTGGGTTTTGTATTGAAATTTTGAAGTTTACTTTGCATTTAATTAAGCTTTTTTAATTTAGATGCTTTTAGTTTTATTAAATATGCTAATATAGTTTATATGCATGAATAATTTAGCGTAAATTTGAAAAATATTTTATACAAATTTAATAAATAAATACAGCTTCACGCTTGTTTTAATATCGAAGGGCAGACAGAGGAAACCGAATACTAAGACATTACTAGTTGATAAAGTGGTGGAACTCAACGCCTCACATTATCTACCAGGATGGGTAAATAAAATAATTTAATTATAAAGGTGAAGATCGAGCTCACAATCGTTAACAGTCTGTCCAGCAGCGGCTTCCGATTCAGTTTTATTGATAGGTCTTACTTTTGTCACTTATACCGTACGGTCACCGTAACCCAGCATATTTTACATTACATAATATAATACAAAAAAAGCATTTAGATCTTAAGAGCCGCAAATATCAATACAAAAACCAACTATTTCGGTCAAACACGCAACATACCGCTAAAGAATCTTAGCACGTACATAAGTAGAGGTTCTCAGAAAAGGCAAGACTGTATCATTACCCTTAGCATTTCGGAAAAGACCGATAAGGGAAGGTCATACGCGTCAACGAGGCTGAAGCTGGTCATTTGCTAACAATTTACTGTAAGGTCACGTTCCACTAATGTTTGAGTGTCCAGCCAGCGCCGTCGAGTAGAGCGTTAATAGTCATTTGGACTGTAACGCTGAGGAGTGCCGTAAAATTATATTGTTTTTAAAATTGTCCTTTTAGTTATTCGATTTTTTAAAAATGTTTTAAAGTATTTTCTTATTTGACTACCACGCTGTTTCACGGTTATAGCAGGATAGAGAGGGAACCTAGTGATAAGTTAAAGCGGCTAGCTCAAGTGACGTATCAGATAAAAGGGCCCTCCAGGTAAGCTAAGCTTATATTTCAGAACAACCTCGAGTTTTCCGGAAATTCACGGAACCCTCGGTGGACGAGCCCGATTCGCGCTTGTTTGTACAGATAACGGAAAATGAATTCCCACAAGTGAATACTAGCCCAACACCACCCACTAAACAATTTCGACCATCACACAACATATATGTTAGCCAATATATCACGGAATCGCACCTGAACAGTACACAATAATAAAGAGAAATAACTGTTATACGCCAGTTTTATGGCCTCCTCATTGAAGCAATTTATGTTCTACATACCGTGTGTCTGTTTGATTAATAGGTAGTTAGTTTTTGTGGACAAAAACAATTTCAAATGTAACCGCGGGAAATTGTTTAATTGTTACGGGATAGCTGGTTAAGCAATATAATGAAATTTATGATCATTTATTATTTGTATACGTTACGTAGGTTTTTTTTATCAGGTTCCCGCTTTATCCCGCTAGCAGTAGGGTTAGCAGAGGGAGCTTAAATTTTTAGTTAGTTTTTAGTTAGTTAGTTTAGGTAGTTAGACTCCTTTTCCTACTTTCCGTCGATTTCTTTGAGCTATTGCGTGTTGAATGGCGGCAGTCAACGCCGCATTTTGACTTCCTCGAAAAGATGTTGAACCCACAATCTGTAGCATTTGCAGTCACGCTTTGTGCCCCTGCGCCTCAAGTGGCCTAATTACTATAAACTGTTTAATTGTTACAGAATAGGCGCGCCGTTTAAACAATATATTATAATGAAATTTACGATACTTTGTTGTTTGGATACATTACGTAGGTATACATGTATACACATTGTTTTTTTCATCTCGTCATGATGCTTTATATGATGCTTGATACCAGAGCGAAATATTAATAAATTATAATTTATTCCTCCGAATGGGAATCGAACTCACAACCGAACATATATAATGAAAGCTATTGTACTGCAGTGAAAAGTGAAAAACTGAAGAATTAACGTTAAGTTTCCTTTGCCTACTTTGCTATAAGCGTGATACAGCGTGAAGCTAAAAAATATATATTATCTTTTTACTAAAAAAAAAACTAAATAATAAGTACGTACTATATAATTACTTACGTACTGAAGTATAACTATAAAATTCCTTTTCGCTCTCGTTAGTAATGAAATAAAAGTATTTATAAACATAAGTACGCGAATCTGAACTCAAAATTTCAATCTTAGATTTTCTTTTTGTAGGAAAAAAAAGATACGCTTTTAAAAAAAAACCACTGTTTCTAATTAAATCTTAACCTTCAAAAATATTATGAAAAAATACTTTTTTGATGAAATACATAGCTGTGTATCAAAATTATCTTTTTTTTATAAATAAAATGTGAGAGTCATCAATGTTTTATTGGGAAACTACTTCTATAATGTAAATAACTTATGAGGCGCCATTGTGATTGAGGTTCGATTCCCACTTGGGAGAGTCAAATATTTCATATTTTCATTTTCTTGTTCTAGTAAAAACGCAAGGCACAGCATTGAGAATAGATGTGTCTTAATAAGAATGGAGTGACTTAACTTAGATTACCAGGCTCCTTCTCAATACCATCATATGAGTGGAATAGTTTGAGAAATTAAAACAATCGCTGAATATCCATC
The DNA here is from genome assembly GCA_018247715.1 of Heliconius burneyi. Taxonomy (NCBI): domain Eukaryota; kingdom Metazoa; phylum Arthropoda; class Insecta; order Lepidoptera; family Nymphalidae; genus Heliconius; species Heliconius burneyi. The sequence goes on along the minus strand of DWGR01004277.1, from coordinate 1,549 downwards.
GATATATTTACTTAAAAAAATAATTGTTCAGAACAAGAGACACAAATAAAAAACAATTCTGTTTTCTTATAAGCCACACAAAATTCAATCTGGCATCTGGTTCATAAAATGTTATACGCAATTAAATGTAACATAACGCTTCGAGGCGCGCGTCTCTAAAACAAAAACAACATAACTGATAATTTCTATTCATTTCTCGTACTGAATAAGGATTCTTTCAAATTACTCGATCATTATAGTGGTCGCCATTTTATTTTTTTCTTATTTGAATTCCAGTAGAATTACTTAAGTATACATGGAAAGACCTCTTCTGTTATAACTGTCTACCTTAATTATAAAAGTATACATATCACACAATTTAAATACCAATATTTATTTTGGAAATAAAAATGAAAGGGTAGTTATTTAAATGTATATTTCAATTTTTCCGTTCTGGTATCGAGTCAAAGTGCGGCGTTGAGTTTCGCCATTCAATACTCAATGCCTGATTATTTTTTACTTTTATAATAAAAAACGTTGACATGAGTGATAATCAACGTGATACGTATCAGCGTGATAAACCTGACGCTACTTTCTTCACTGAGATGTTTTTTAAATCATAGTTTTAGGTTCTATTAGAAAGTTTTATGATATGTATGGGTTAGATGGCTAAGCATTACCTAAGTTGGAGGCCAGTCCAATTTCATCTCTTCCACATTACTTTCCACCCAACAGGCACCGCCTCCAGAATTTGGCAAATGGAGAGCGGAGTGTCTAAATATTGAGCTCCATCACTCTAACCTAAGTTACTGTATGAGGGATACAACGTGAAGCTGAAAAAAAAACACATTACCCAGCAGATTTCACACCCGAAACGTGCTAACGCGTGATACTAGAAAAAAATTACAATACAATTACTGTAATTTCACTGAAGAACTAATCTTTTAAATAACAATAAAGTTGTCGTTATTATATATAATAAGTAACCAAAAACTTTATTCGCGGCCATTTCTATCGAAATAAGTTATCAAATATGTAATGATGGTCGAAGGTCCCGTAAGACCGTCACAGTATTACAGTCATTTAAATTTTAATTGAGTTACTATAAGCCTTATAATACGCACGACCTTTTTGCTGGTGGACCAGAAATACCACCCACGAAATGCCCTTCCACTTCGCAAATATTGTTAGCAATGTTTTATTCTATTTATTTGTTTCAATGTGAATTTCAGAATAAATTTAAGAAAATTTCAGTTTCACGCAGTATCCCGCATACAGCAGGGTAGGCTTAAGTAACCTAATGTTAAGACACGTAGTGTTAAGTTTTCTACTTTGCAATGCGTATTTAGTGGCAGAACTTAACGCTGAGCTTTTGCTTGGGTACCAGAGTGAGGATGTTAAATGATTATTAAACATCGCATTAGGGTCACACGCTTGTGCCCATGCGCCACGTCGGCCTCAATCAAATATAAATTTAAAATAAAATAATCATATCAGCTTCACGCTGTATTCCCAAACACAGCAGAGGGAACCTAGTGACACTTCATTCCCCACTTTCTGCCGAATTCAG
>DWGR01004276.1:0-11284 GCA_018247715.1 Heliconius burneyi | reverse complement strand
GTTCCGTATTACTAAGACTCCGCTGACCGTCCGTCTATCATTAGGATGTATCTCATGAACCATGAGAGTTAGACGTTGAAATTTTCACAGATATTATGTTTCTGTTACTGCTATTACTACAAATACCCGAAAAACGAACAAAATAAATATTTAAGGATCCTCCCATACAACAAACATGATTTATCGCAAATTTTATAGATAATGGCGTAGAACCCAGCCTGCGCATTTCTGATTCTCACTTGGCAAGTGTTTTAAAACAAATCAACTCTGACAAAGGTAATCTGACATAAATAATTTAATTTTTTCTTCGAAAACACAATTGGCTTTGATCAAAACATCATAAAATATAAAAAAAAAACTAAGAAAACAGAGATCATATAAGAAACTAGAAAAGGAGTGGTTTACATTATATTAAATAACCTACAATTATCTTTAATTAGAGCATCCTCACAAGATACTTTTAAAAATTAACTTTAGTGGTTATATATGTTCTTTTAACGATTATTTTGCGTTATGTGTAGCAAAGGCTAAAAAATTACGAATTACTTTCAAGTTCGTGATTATGTTCGGCCATTTGCAATTTACCTTTGTCGGTGTAAAATATAAAGATGCTACATCGTCATATTCGTCTCACATTGTGTCCTTAAAAGATTTGAAGAGAATATATATTTACCTTTATATGTATTTTATGTATTTGAGGCCGTCGCGGCGCAGCGGCACAAAAGTGTGACTGTAACACGAAGGTTTTGGGTTCGATCCCCAATCGAGGAAGTGAAATATTTGTTTACGCTTATATTTCCATTCCTTCGCTCTGGTGTCGAGACAAAGCGCGGCGATGACTTCTGCCACTCAACACGTAATGCCTCCTGTTAATAAATATTTCACTTCCTCGTGTGAGAATCGTACCCACAACCGTCGCGTTACAGTCTACATTATAGTCACACCTTGTGCCGCTTCGCCGCAACGGACAAGTAAATTACATATATACTAAATTAAAGTTTATTCTTTTCTCTACACTATATTACATGGTTGTCTGTAAAATAATCTGCTACAAGCAGAGGTTGCCATAACTTGGATTAATTTCTCCCATTTCGGTTGATAGTGAGAATAGATTTTTTTGCTTAGATACCCAAGCGGAGACAAATACATAGATCAGTTCGAAAAGGCACAGCCAATATACATAGGAAATGTATGTAGAAACAGGCGGCTCCAGTCCGCTCGACGGCCGCAAGCCGAGGTCCGAGTCCCGCAAGGGGCGCTCTTACAGTCACCGACTTCCTCAAAGGCAGCCATTTAGTGCTTGCAGGGACAGAGTACCCTCTTCCCGACCCAACTGATGTCGCTGTAAAAGCCCATAGGGCTAACAGCATTAACCTCATGTTCGAAAAAAAACACGCGGAAAATGTAAGAAGATGAAAAAAAAAAATCTCTGGTTATGTCGTAGGTTAAAAAACCTATTGGTGTCAGTGAGATCACAATTATACTGTAACTAACCTAACATCCATGTGCTAGACTGATGTGAAATGCCATTATAAAACGCTTAGCCTCATTATTGAAGTATCTCATGATGTTCAAGGAAGCACAAAAGAAAGTTTTAATAATGTGAAATGTGTTATAATAATGCATCTTCGTTATCTTCAATTACATTGTATATTTAGTTTAGTAATTATCATTAATGTCGAGTAAGACTTAGATTGTGGCTTCGAAGCCCGTTCGAGGAAATCGTTGTTTGTATTAGGGGTATATCTCCTGGGTGCTTGGTGCTTGGTGGTATGGTGAATTTTACCATTTGTGGTATGATGAAAAACTTAATTGAAGATTGAAAAAATGTTTCTTGATTCGATTTAATTAGAAGTGCAGAAGATGTCTAAAATTTATTAAAAAAAGTTTCACGACAAATATTATTTTATTACAGATGATTACATTAGAAGAACCAAAAAATATTTTTTTTTGTGTGAAAATTGAGAGTTTAAATACATAAAGTTAAAATTGAGTGGCACAACAAAACTCCGCGCTTTGCCTCGACACCAGATTGAAGAACCCACAACCGTCGCGTTACGGTCAGCGTAACAGTAACATCTTGTGCCGCTGCGCCATGACAGCCTCAAGTTCAGATTAGGATTCATATTATACATAATAATAAAATATAGTTTAGAAAAAAAAACACTTCGTGCACCAAGCAATACAAGTTCTAACATATAAAATTTGGTGGGAGCTATAAATTTAATGAGTCTTAAATCGAATTATTTACTAAACAGGTACCTCTGAACTATTCCAATATTCAGATCTTGGCTTCATCATCACTATTACTCAACCGTGCTGTACTTCAAGTACTCTGTAACAAAAAAAAAACAATGCATGAATATTAATTTTAATACATTTACAAGAATTTGCATATTCTTATGTAAAAAATTGATTGGAGAGTTAGTATTATTAGATAGATAGATTAGAATTTAAAAGCCATAAGATAACTTTTGGATCTAGGACAGTAATTTCACGGATAATTAAATCTTTACATATTACGATATACAATTAGATGGACGTCATCAATGTGCGGTTGGTTGTAGATATACATGATAGATGAGGGTTTCCAATTCAATTTCCGTTCAGAGGAAATATAGAATTTTATTATGATTTTTATTTAATACGTTAATACATCAACATTAATTAATCTCAAAAAGAAAAAAAACACAAAAAAAATATTGGTGTAAAGGTGGCCTTATCACCACAGGTGATCTCTTCCAGGATCTTATGTTTTTTTTTTCGGGAAAGAAGCCAATGCGATTGGTTTCGCTTCTCTATATGCAACGTCTACTATGCTTTATATTTTTCTTTAGCTTCACGCTGTATCCCGCCTGTAGCAGGGTAGACAGAGGGTGACGTGGCGCGGGGGCGTGTAAATTACAGGTTGACAGGTTGTAAATTCTCACTTGTTCGTTCTCTCGCTCTGGTAACCATACAAAACGTGGTGTTAAGTTTTATCACTCAACACGCAATGCCTTTGGAATTCAGTGGAAAGTGGGGAACTGAGTGTCCTAATATTAGGTTCCTATGTGCGTGAAGCTAAAAAAAGTAACAAAAGGCGTATTATTACATTTTCGCTACATCGTCAAAAACTTTTTTAAAATATAATTATTATAACTGATAACATCATGTCTTTGACGTCAATGATAGCTCGTGGTTAAGATAATTAAATAACATGGAAAAATATTATAATAGAAATACACCTAAATTCCTGTTAAAATCTGATTGAAAATTAAAACAAATTATTGGAATGTTTACAAAGTAAACAAATATTTATAGATTTTTTAAAATTTTCCTGTAAATATTGATTTTTTTTCGGCCAAAAGTTTTTTTGTTACAAAAATTCCCAGGTTGGGAACGGCCCAACCAGCCCTACGCCCGTGCCTATCCGTATGCAAAATACAGCGCGAAAACAAACCGAAAACCATATATTTAAATTTAAAATCACCAGATAAGCCCGCCATTGTAAACTATCTTTACAATTTTTATTTCATATATATTTAAAACTATACTAACTGTTATATTATCATACTACTATTTAACAGTTTTATAACTTGTGTTCCAAATGGCTGGTCTAAGACAATAGAACTTACTTGAGTATACGAGTATAATATGATTCCTTAGGTTTGCATAAGGAGTGTTCCAAATTAAATCTTTATTGGGTTATTTTTTACTGGAAGAAATGGATGCTAAAATTTTAACTCTTAAGGGGTAAAATAGTGGTTGAAAAATTGTACGAAAAACTCTTTAAATTGACACCAAAATTGAAATTCGGACTCTTAAAAATACTACATTCAACACGTGTTTCACGGTTTATTAGAATTTACCCCCTAAACTGAGAATAATTGAACGAAGCGAGCGGAGCGCTCTACTGGAGACTTTTTCCACTCTTTGTTCCCAATAGGCTCCCAACATAGGTTTGACCAATTGAGATGCAAACATATAGATATGACCAAGTAGATAGATGGTTTCAGAGGAAAAAATATATCTAAAACTTCAATGGACATTCCTGTAAGACGGCCGATCAGGTGATTAATGAGTTTAGAAAACAATTGATGCTCGCTTCGCTCAACCTGTGAACTCAGCGAGTCAAAATTGTGGTCCGGTATTTGTAAATAATTCTTGTTAAAGTTAGCCCTTAATTTGACTCGCCCTTGAATCAAGCCTGTATCATTTCAGAACTGACAACAACCTTTCATATATACTACAAGCGACATAGCGCGCCACAACACCGCTGCAGCTCGGCGTGCGCACACGCATGCTTAACGCGCATATTCGTGTTATGTGACATCGAGAGATCCAAAATGAAAGTAATAGTGGTATTGTTTTGTTTATGTGTGACAGTGCTTTCACAAGATATAGAGACGATGAAGAATATGCCCAAATATGACTCTAGATATGATTATTTGGACGTAGACGCCTTGTTTAATAGTAAAAGGCTAGTGAGGAACTATGTGGACTGTTTGATAAATGGCCAGAGGTGCACTCCTGAGGGGAAGGCGTTGAAAAGTAAGTTATTATGTATATAAGAAATACGAAAAATTTGATTAAATAGAAGCTTCAAAGGAAAATAAGGAAACATAAGCTTACTCTATTTCTAATATATGATAATTATTCAGTTATTGATGAACTAAATAATTATAAGTATTACAATTATAAAATACAAGTATTACTTGTAATATGAAAATTTTTAATTATTTTAAACTTTATATTGGGTTTACTACATGATTTATAAAAAAATCTTTTTAATCACGCTGTTAAGACAGTACAGTGATAGAAGTTAATAAAACCGTTTAATGTAGGTTGTTAACTTCTTAAGCAATAACAGCTCAAACGTTGGAAGATGAAATTAAAAAAATACAGTCGAATCAGAACCTCCTTTTCTAACAGAAGTCGGTTAAAATATGAGTAGAGTTCCGCCACTAAGCATGCATTATCTAGAAGATTGGGTGTTGCGTAGGGAACGAAATGTCTTAACATTAGATTCCCTATGCCTACACTGTTATATAAAAACAGCGTATACTGTATAACAAATCAATAATAGATTAAATATGATGCATGTATATTAGTGCTTGCAGGGAAACAATATGTTATTAGGCCTAGGTTAGTTAATTTCTCTATATTCACTTACTTATATGAAAGAAGGATATATTTAAAGATAAAACTTGCTTTGACTATTATTTTATATGTTATTATACTCTATATTCTTTTATTATATAAGTGAATAAATTTTACATTTTTAAATATAAGTTATTATAAAAAAATATATTTAAAAATATAAAAAGAAATATTGTTATTACATAGTATAAAAAATCGCTTATTATTATTATTTTTTATTTTATTAATATGTCACGTGGTTTTTCACACAGTATTCAACAACTACTACAAATATAAATTTTTAATCTAGTGTACGATCTCGAGAATTCAGCTCTATGTACCTCAACAAGCAACTTATATTTTTTCTGTTTATTCTTACTTTACTAAGTGTTTTTAACATTTTTTGATTGCTTTAAATCCCGTCTGGTTAATCCAAAAATACTTAATATATTATACTAAAAGCATGTTATGTGTCAGTAAAATTACATTAACATCTAGTTGTTTTTACACTAAATGTAAACTTGACCTCTGAAAGATTTATTAATATTTTATTCTTAAAATCCTAAGCAAACAAGTAAAAATTGGCGATACCGTAACATAATAAATAGTACAGAAAGAAAATAAATCTACAGCTCTTCTGTATTATAACTGTGTTAAGCCATTTTTCAATTGACTTTTTAAGAACAAAAAATATTTTGCTTCTTATAATATTTATTTAATTTTCTTTTCACTATTCTTCGAGATTATTGTATTTGCGGTATTGAAAAATTGTTGATAGTTTTCTTATTTATCGTAATTTTCCGGTGACAGTTCGTCACAGATTTCTTGAACAACACTGATTTAAAAAAGTATAGTATGAGGAAATTATATGCTAACTTATTTAATTTAAACATAAATGATTAAAATTAAGCGTAAGAATAAACACAATTCATACATTAAGCTAATTATTTTCTTCCCTCTACGTATCCTGCTGTGAGCGGGATGAAGCGTGAAGATGATTTTTAGTCATTTGAATTAGGTTAGGGAAAACAATATAATTTTTTAAGCAATTGTAATATTTATGTAGGTGTACATAAAAATAAATAATAAAATATGAAATAGTAATAAGGCAATCAAGCCTTCAGTTTATATTAATTAGTATATATTATATATACTCCTTATTGAACTTAATAACAAAAATTGAAACAGAGTCCAGAAAGAGACTTCTTCCAGTCAACCTAGGAGTGTGAGAGAAATTTAAAATTTTGCAGGCCTGCAAGTCCAAGAGTTAATGTCTATGTGTTATTAATATAATAACTTATAAATAAAAAATAAAATAAAATCAGCTTCACGCTGTATCCGCCTAGTGTTAAGACACTCCGTTCCCCACTTTCTAACGAATTTCTGGAGGCACTGCGTGTTGAGTGGCAGAACTCAACATAAATAAATATTTCACTTCCTCGAGTGAGCATCGAACCCACAATAGTCGCGTTACAGTCACACCCTTGTGCCGCTGCGCCATAAAGATATAATATATATAAATCACACAAATAAGTATACACATATACTTAATAACTAAGTCATGAAGTTCCAGTCCATTTATAACATTACCTGTTCATCGTGAAATCGTTTGTGAAAGTCACAAGAAAAGTGGGTTCCGATAAATGACGAAAAATAAGTATAAATGAATATAAAATCACTAACTTATTTAAATTTTTGATATATTTTCAAGACAATCTACTTAAAATTACGAAAATTGAGTTCTTAGAGGAATGTTTATTTCTAAATCTGGATTAACTTTTTTGTTTTTACAATTGTACAAGTTTTATTCACGTTAGAATCGAAAATACAGTCGAAAATATTTTCAATGTTTAAGAATCCTATAATATTCTTTTAATTCCTGGCATTAATTATAATAGAAAATGTATAAAATATAAAGCGGCAGCGTTGAGTTCTGCCACTCAACACGCAATGGCTCCTACAATTCGGCAGATAGTGGGAGTCGGAGTGTTTTAATACTAGGTTCCCTCTGCCTACACTTTTGTGTACGGGATACAGCGTGAAAGTGATTTATTTTATAAAATTTATTTTAAAAGTTAATAATTATAAATATTTATATTTTTCACGTTTTTCAAACAAAAAAGATTATTACATTGTCGCGTCGCATATAACCAATAACATACTAAAAAAATGGATTTCATATTTAGAACATATACATAAAGACACTATTTGCTTCATGCGGAAACCGAATGAGTGACCTCCATCTCTGCATTTGGCATTCTTAAACAACAGGCGGATGTTGGGTCTGGCACGCATATGAGAGCATAGAAATACATAAATAATATCTATATAGATTATAAAAAATAGAATGAACAGATATGTTCGTGTAAACGTTGTTTTTGAATTATTTGTTGCAAGTAAAATTTCACCCAGCCATGGGTGAAGGAAGAGATGGAGCCGGGTGGCACGGCCCACTCTACTCTCTCCATTCCTATGCCCATGGCTTTACGCTATATTCCGCACGTAGCAGGGCAGCCAGGCACAAACTGAGAACCTAGAGTTTAGACACTCCGTTCTCATTGCGACACCTTCATTTCTTATTAATCCTATTATTTAAAAGTTTTCTATATCGCTTTGTTGGTCAATATTATTAACATAAATACATCCTTGCAAAATCAATTACACACTTAATATTCATTACTTTTCAAAGGCCGGCAACGCACCTGTAGCTCCTCTGGTGATGCACGGGGTCGTGGGCGGCGGTGGTCACTTACCTTCAGGTGACCCGAACGCTCGTTTGCCTTGTCCTTTTACCATAAAAAAAATACATTAAAATAAAAAACACATGTTGAGTATTTTACGAACATTTAACAGTTACTATAAGAAACGACTAGAAAGCGAGGTGTTACTTTTTACTGTTAAACTAAAACGACTCGATGCACAAGAATTACACATTAAGCGGCCTTTTTACATCGCAGTTATATTCCCACTTGAAGAGATGGAATATTTAATATTATTATTTCTTCGCTACAGTATCGAGGCAAAGCGCGCGGGCCTCCAGAATACGCCGGGAAGTGGGGGGCGGAAATATTTAAATAGAATCGGAGTGCCTTAACACTAGGTTCCCAGGTTCCATCTACGTACCCTGTGTTGCGCGGAATAATGAAGTTAAAAAAATACACTACCAGCTAATATTATGAGGTTACTCGAGGCCATTACGGTTTAGCGATTATCATAACGACCGTTCTAAGTGAGAGCCGCTCCCAGAATATTTAAGAGTAACAATGTTCATAAGAGAGAGACTCTCTATATGTTACGTTAATAAGAGAGAGATTCCCTATAGGGTAATAAGATCACAGTCCAGTATATAAGTAACTCGCGCGTTAAATGAAAATAAATATTTACTCGAGTGTGTACACTGCGTTGCCATTATAATGTCTTATAAGTAAAAAAAAATCAGCTAAGTATCAAGACGCTCCGTTCCGCACTTTCCGGGTTGTTTTTTTTACCTTACTGCCAGAGTGAATTAAAATATTAATAAATAATAATTTGTTCCCTCGAGTGGAGATTCAACCCATTACCGCATTACAGTTGCCCCTTGTGCCCTGTGTCACGACGGGCTGAGTAACTCAATAACTAACTAACTATGTAATAAAATCTAATCCAATCTTGTTATGTTTTTTTAAAAACGTGTTTTTAATATTATTATCAATTTATATTTCATAAAATACAGATAACGTTTTATGTATAAAGTAATAAAAACAAACTCTTTGCGAATAATATATATTGTTATGGTTGTGTTTTGGCAACTTTAAGGTCGAATTTAATTACTTATTATTTGAATTAATTTTAATTTAGCTTGAAAACAATTTAATTAAGATGAATTAAAATTTTCTGGAAAATAAAAAAAACTGTAATTTTTTGTTAATTAACAATTGTATAACAATAAAAGATACGCAACAAGTATTTGCGCGGCATATTCATAGAAAATCATACAAAACTGCTGAATAATAAGTCAGTAAGTCAGACCAGTCGACGCTAAGGGGCATAAACGTGTGGCGTGTGCGTTGTAGGTTCGAATTCCACTCGAGATAATAAAATATTTAATGCTCTGGCAACGAGCGATGTTGAGGTCCACCACTCTACACGCCTCCAGCATTCGGCGGAAAGTGGGTAACGGTAGTGTCTTAATGGGAACGGATTTTCTTAACTCTCGTTTGTCAAGATCCCTCTGTTTACTCTGCTATGTGCTGGGTGATGCAGTGTGAAGCTTTTATAAAATAAAAATATAAATAATTCCATTTTAAAGACCAAAAATATTAAATATATTTTTATACGATTCATGTTCGTACTCTCGTGTAACTAGGTAAAGTGCTGCGTGAAGTGCCACCACTCAACACAAAATATCTATAAGCTGCATGGGGAACAGAGTGTTTTGACACTCGTTCCAATCAGCCTATGCAGCTATATGCGAGATACATAGCAAAGCTAAAAATAATAAGGATATATTTTCACAATAAAGAGCAAAAAATTAAGAATTAAAACTATAATAAAAAGGAAAAATACAGGAAATAACAAACAAGTACTAAAATGGACGCAGTTGAATCAGATTTCTTTGAAAGTTCCACCAGATTAGCGGCGTATCGATCAATCAACCATTATACGTGAATGGATTGTATAATGGCGACCTTGTGTCAATTGTGTCACATAGCGGGTCTGTACAGATGAGTGAGTCATTTAAAAATGATAGAGAAGCTTTTTATTATATTGCTATCATTTTTTAAAATATGACAATAAAAAAAACAGTTTTACGCTGCATCCCGCACAGACAACCCGTTTCCCGCTTCTCGTCATATAAATGGCGGAATTCAACGCCGCTTTACCTGGACACCAGAACGAAGAAATGAAAATATAAATTTACACAATCAATTTTCACATTTTGTGCCCCTGCGCCACGATTGGCTTCGTAAATTATATATACTTAAACAAAATGTTATGATCGTAGGTTCTCTCTCACTCTCTCTCTCTCTCTCTCTCTTTCATCTCTTTAGTGGAAATATTTCTTTTCTATATTAATATTATAAAACTGAAGAGTTTGTTTGGTTGATAGCTTGAATTACTTGTTCAGATTTTCTAAGGAACCAATACTTTTAACATTATTACTAAAATATACATACGTACGTACGTAAGTACGAGTATTATGTTTTACATCTTGGCTTTATTTATTTACACAAAATTCTTCAAGAGTTATTTTAAACTTACCCACATATATGTCTTGTAAAAATGTGTTTTGTATAAATAAATATCTTGGTATAAAAATTTTAAAAAAACAGTCAATAAAATATATTGTTTTGATATAGATATTATAATATCAGTTTTCAACAGAAAAAAATATAAGTACATTTATTTTTAAAACCAAATTTGTCTTAATAGTTGTAAAAATGACTAAAACTGTTTTAATTATTTTGTATAACAGTATATCTTTTTGATATTATTTGTTTATAATTTAAATTTTAAATGCCAGCAGAGTTACACGCAACAATATTCTCTTATTGGAATAATAAAAAATAATAAAATATTTCAGTCCAGCTGTGACTCACAAACGAGTGACTACAGTGTAAACGCGACGGGCTATGGGTTCGATTCTCACTTAAAGAAATAAAATATTTAATGTTTTCATTTATTCACAGTGTGCTAACACTAGGTTCCCAGGTTCCCTCTTCTTTCTCTATTATGTACGGAATACAGCGTGAACCTAAAAAAAATTTTTAGACATTTGCCACTTCTACAGACTTTTATGCTCATTGTATACAAGCGCAAGTGAAAACGAAAAACAAAATGCCTAAGTATAAGTAAGGAATTTAAATATTGGCAAATTTCACTTTTTATGTGCGGAAACTATGAATAACGATCGTACGGTAAACTATGGAAATACTTCTTTTGAAAACGTGTAAAAATTTTGAAAGCAGATGGATTTGAACCCGTATGTATTGAAAACCGTTGTAACTATGTTGTATACATTTGTAAAATAATGCGATTAAAATTGGTTTAATGTAAAAAAAATACAATCTTTTCGAGAATTTTTTTTGCTAGTTTTTGTCTTTATGTTATTGCGTCTAAAATATATATATATATATATATATATATATATATATATATATATATATATATATATATATATTTT
>DWGR01004275.1:0-11285 GCA_018247715.1 Heliconius burneyi | reverse complement strand
GGGCGGCGGTGATCCCTTACTATCAGGTGACCCGGGCGCTCGTGTGCCATGCTTTTTCCATAAAAAAAAAAAAAAAATACTAATATTGAGCTCGAGTTTTTCGCCGTATGTTCCTGGCTTAGAATAGGATCACCCTGGTACTGGTGGTGTCGTAAGAGGTGACTAAAGTAAAAGTGGGAGAGTCACGTCGCCAGCAATGGCGACAAGCATCGCTTAGCTCGCATTAGGTAATGCCGGGCCCTGGCGCCCAACCACCTAAAAAGCTGGCAACGTACCAGTAGCTCCTCGGGGGTGATCACTTACTATCAGGTGACCCGTACGCTCGTTTGCCATGTCTTTTTCCATAAAAAAAATAAGAGTAGGGAAGAGGTTTGTGGATAGTGAGTGTTAGTGCATTGTAAAATTGCCCTGAATTCAGGCGATTCGTTCCAGGCGATTTTACTAACGAAAGAGTATCAGTATTATAAGTGTATTTTTTTTAATGGAAAAAGCATGGTAAACGAGCGTACGGGTCACCTAATAGTAAGTGATCACCGCCGCCCACGACACCGCGTAGCACCAGAGGATCTACTGGTGCGTTGCCAGCTTTTGGGGTGGCTGGGCCCCGGTGCCCGGCATTACCTAATGCGAAACGCAGTGGCATAAAGCCACTACTTCACGCCGGTTTTAAATGCCGGGGGTGGTTATTATCCGGTCGAGTCTGCCCATGCGTGTCGCCATTGCTGGCGGCGTGACTGTCCCAGTCGTACTTTAGTCGCCTCTTACGACACCACCAGTACCAGGGTGATCCTATTCTAAGCCGGGAACACACGGCTGAAATATTTAAATTGTGATCGAACTGACAACCACCACGCGTACAGACGCTGCATCACTGCGCAGCTATAGCTAGTGCGGTAATGGAGTTACAAGATAAATAAGACAGGTCATACTAAGCCTTACTACTTCTGTATTTATAGAAATAAAACGGTCCATGTAAGCCAGTATGTAGTTATTATGTAAATACCGCCTAATCACAAATGCGACATGCATTTTGCATTTGTACATTTGTAATAAGCTATGAGTAGTATTTAAGTGATAGAACGTTTTTTGTATCTGTAACTAATATATTCTTAATATGTAAATGTTTGAAAAATAAAAAAATAAATCAGCTTTACGCTATATCCCGCGTACACTAGGGCAGGGAGAAGGAGCATAGTATTAAGACACTTTTCGCCAATTTTTCATAGCATTGAGTAACGCTAAATGTAAAACTTTTGGCCATTGCGAAGAAATTAAAATATTAATAAATTATTAATCATTCCCTCGATCGAACCCATACTCGTCCGCGTTACTGTCTCACCCTTGCACCCGAACCCCACGACGGCTGCAAAATTTATATAAATGTCTCAAAATATGGAATGATAACTCTTTATAATACGTTTATCTATACATTATCTTTTACGATAGAAGTAGCAATTATACCATTAGTATCCGATTTTTCTCCCTTGTTAAACTCGAACCAATCATTACTGTTTAATGTATAATATTACTAGATTTATATCCTTTTTACGAAATATACTGGCTATTTGAACAGCGCGCTCCAATAAACTTTTCTTTCCTTTCCTAACCTAAATGCCGCGTTCCCTTTAAGAAATTGGATAGTTATCGACAAGGACACATTTTGTTGCAAACATTTTTTTGTTATTATTAATAATTTATATTATTTTTTGTTTTCCTACATCATTGTCAACAGAAGGAACTTGAAGTAAATATTGTATATTTGTAAAGTAAATATATTTAACACATGCATGTGCGCGACGGGCTGTGGGTTTGATTTTCACTCGAGGAAATTAAATATTTATTATTGTTATTTTTTTACTCTTATGTCGAGGCAGAATACGGTTTTTATATCCCCCACTCACTACGCAATGCCTCCAGAATTTGGAGGGCAAAGAGGAGCGAACTGCCTTAGCGCTAGGTTCTCTCTGTCTACCCTGCTCATGTGGGATAAAAATAAATAAAAGAGGAACTTGAAACCTTCGTTATACACTCAAACATTATAATTGATAGAAGAACATACATTGTTTACATCGCCTTTGTATTACAAATATTTTGTAATATCAAGGACGAAAAGGCTTTTGTATTTTTACTAGAGCGCACGTATTTTAAATAAAAACAGTCCCCCAAATATAGACTGATCCTGCACAGCATACAAAAACATTGAAATAGGGTTAAAATGGAAAACAGTATTTTTAGCTTAACACTTTATTTCACGTAGGCTTGCGTATATTCGTATAGGACGCGTCGGTAGACATCTAGAGATAGGAGAAAGTGTTAAGACATTTCATTGTCTGTTTTCCGTCCAAATTCGAGAGATTGCATGTTGATTGCTAAAGTAATAATTGATCCCCCAAGTGAGAATAAAAATCACAAACCAATCCTTTATTTTTTTATTTTTAGTTTAAAAAAACTCTTAGATAGTAGGGACATCATAGGGAATCTGGGAACCTAATATTAAGTCACTCCGTTCCACTTCCCACTACCTGCGACACGACCACGTATTATTTTAACATTATTATTCCATGATTATTATATATTTCACACTACAAAAAACTTAAATCAGCTTCATGCTGTATCCCGCACACAGCAGGGTAGGCAGAGAGAACCTAGTGTTAAGACACTCCGTTCCCCATTTTCTGCCGTATTCTAGAGGCATTGCGTGTTGAGTGGCAGAACGCCTCGCTTTGCCTCGACACCAGAGCGAAGAAATGGGATTATAAATGAAAATAAATATTTCACTTCCTCGATTAGGGATCGAACCCACAACCGTCGCGTTACAGTCACTTCCTTGTGCCGCTGCGCTACTACAATTATCAATGAATCCTACTATTCAATTGTCTTTATTCATCTCGATAGACCATTAAAAGCTCTATAATTATTTCAAACTTTCCTTAATATTTCCAGAAGCAAATATTACAATATTGTATGACATTAAGCGCTTAAGTGCTTCTCAATTGTGTCATTAACTATTTACAGATACTGAAATTTCTACCTCAATACGTAATTGAATTTGTGATAGTATTAGTAGATTATTGTTTTTACCAGATAACAGAGTAATCAGATTAAATTTAATGTTAAGACACGTTTACCATGTTCCCCTTAATTTTCTAATGCTCTATATGAGAGGGAGATATAGGGAAAGCACAGTATAGCTGAAAAACAAACTGTAAGCATTTCAACTTCGTATATTACCGAACCAGACGACGACATTAATTATAATTGTGTAGGTATATAATTGTGTATATACAGTTTAATCCAGGCGTCGAGGCACAGGGGTGACTGTGAGTGTGTCGGATGTGGCTTCGAATCCCATTCTAGGAAATGCGCGGCGTTGAGTCCCGCCACTCAACACGCAATGCCTCCAGAAGTCAGAGGAAAATTACGATTGAAAGTACTTAGCAATATTTTCACAGATTCCCTCTGCCAATCCTGCTCTATATGAAATACAATGTGAAGCTAAGAAAATATTTAATTTCACTTTGAAATTAATTTATATATTTCAAATTGTTATAATAACAAATTATAACACAAATACTTGTAAAAGTACATTTCGAATCATTTCATCCCTAATGTCACGGAAGTAAATTCAATTGTCTCATACAAATTGAATTCACTGGGGCTGCTAATAAAATCAGGTGGTCAACTTGAAATCAGTAGCAATAAGCGTTTTGGTCGGAAGCCGTTTACGGTTCGTTGCCTCATCGTTCGTAGAGGCCTCTACACAGTTTGAATTGCCGAACAGCTATTTTGTTGACAACATTATCATGCAAATTAAGACAAACTTTAGTAATTCTGCCGGGGGGTGTTTTCTTTAAATAATTATGGAATACGAGGTTACTTTTTATTGTATTATACAACTTATGACAGTTTATAAGCTTATATATGTATACGAGTATATAAACTCATATATTTTTACGTTGGGTATGTCACCACACCCAACGTAAAAATTAACCAAAGCATTTTCTAATTAATTCAATATTTGTTTTTTATCCTCACACCGCATCCCGCAAAAGCAGAGGAAATAGAGTGTCAAGTCACTCTATTCTATGTATGTAGAGTACCGGAACTCAACGTCGCGCTTGGTATCAGAGCGAGGTATTAAAAATAATTCATTCCCTTGAAACGCCGATCTCATATTCATAATGACAAATATTCGTCATTTGTGATAATCAATAGATGTGACACGATCACGACACGGCAGACACCGTGTCAAGCAAAAAAGCGTCACAGCCGTATCATTCTTTTCGAGAAAAGAGTTCACACCCTTTTCGATAGATCCAATTGGAACCAATAGTTTAAGAACTATAACTAGTTAAAGTTTCATAATTTAGTCACCCACTGACTGACCTATCATCAAACCTCTAAAGCAGCACAGCGAACACAGAGCTTTAAAGAATAAGTGTTAAGCATGTAAATAGAGGGAATAAAGCAACTGATTAGAAATCAAAGCAAAATACCTTATTTCTATACTCAGATATCTTCAAGAAGCCGTCGTGGCGCAGCGGCACAAGGTGTGACTATAACGTGACGGTTGTCGGTTCGATTCGCACTCGAGGTTCACTTCCTCGAGTGCGAATCGAAATATTTAATAACGTTTGTATTTCTATTTCTTCGCTCTGGTGTCGAGGCAAAACGCGGCTTTGAGCTCTGCCACTCATATAAAGCGCGAAGCTGATTTTTTTAAAGATATCTTCCACTTTGTCATAATAGTGTTTAACTCCACACGCAGTATTACCAATATATCTATTTAATTCAATGGGGCGTTAACAAGTTTTAGAGCATTACACGTAATCAAATGAGCTGCTTTACTCGTAATTAACGTCGCTTGTGCGCGGCAGCCCGATTAACCGCTGTCACTATCTACACAGGCGAGCACATTCTGGGTGATGTGATAATTTGAATCTATTAAATCCTTGTTGTATCTATTACAATAATATTTTACATGCTTTTTTATAAATCATAGAGCAATTTTTTTTTTTTATGGTATAAGGACAAGGCAAACGAGCGTTCGGGTCACCTGATGGTAAGTGATCACCACGACCCCGTGCAACCCCAGAGGAGCTATAGGTGCGTTGCCGGCCTTTCATAGAGCAATTTCACTCTTTCCCAGTATATGTAAGGTAAAGGCAACCTAATGTGAAGAGTTTAACATCCTTCGATAACCATATTCGAGAAAATGCTTCTTGAATGGCGGATATCCATGTAGCGCTTAATCTTATTTTCCTGCGAATTATACTCGTAAATCTAATAATATCTGTGACATGACGGTTTATTAATTAAAGGGAAGTATTTAAAAAATATATACAAAATATTAAGAAAAAGAAGTAAATATAGATACTTCCACAATTGTCTTTTAGGACAGAAGGTAAAGAAAAATCTGAAAGTAATATAATAAGAAACATATAGTACATAGCTTTGAATTGGAACATAGAATCTCCAAAACGTCACACATCTACATAAAAAATACTCTACAAAAGTAAAAAATACATAGATATTTTCTGTTAATAATATAAAATACCTCAATGAAATAATTTGATTTAGAAAGTAAATAAAAAAAAACCAACAGCAGCAGCTGTAAGCAATTTCATTGAATCTACAGAGTGCGCAAAGTGTAAATATTGTATACTCACTGAAATAAAAAAAATGGGTTAATTGCGAGTCGGACTGGCCCAACGATAATTCCGTACCAATTTCAGGATTCTTGGTCAACGGGAACTTCTAAAAGTTGACAAATTTTAGTTTGCGGGCGTATCCACTCGTTTTGTATGAAATGAACTAGAAATATAAATTTATAATGATTTTTATCTATGAAATATTTACGTAATTTTACTTTACAGATTTTAAGTATTTGTATTATAAGTTCTTAATTTGTGCCAAATTATGTGATTGTAGGTCCACGGGACGTACTCTATAGGTTTTAAATACATGGCGAATTTCAAATAAAATGCAGCAAAATCGATACATAAATGCTCGTATCTTTTCATTCCGTTGACTTAAAAGCTTCATTTTTTCTATGTTTCAAGAAAATATTAAATTTTAATTTCAATGATCAATACAAGACAGTGAGGATACTATATAATAAGGGTTCTGTTTTTACTTTTTGAGATACGGAACTCTAGAAATGATTAACTACTGTCTGAGTTTTGTTAATATTATTATATTAAATAGAGCAAAAAATATAAAAATGTTTAGCTTTATACATTTTATTTTAATGGCATCTCTATAAAGTGTTCTAGACCTAAGTCTCTATATTGAGTTGCAACTCTAACAAGATATTATAAATTCATTTAAATGCTAGTTGCTTACATTTTAATGTTAAGGCCACCGTGGCGCATATCTTCAACTTCTGACTCTAGAGTGAAGGGTATGGGTTCGATTCTAACTCGTAAAAATGAATTATTTTGCTTAACTCCTGCTTTGAGAATAAAAAGCACGTCGTTGAATTTCACAACTCCGCAATGCCTGAATTTCAGGCTAGTATGAGATTGTGAAGGATCCAGGTGTCTTAAGTATAAATTCTTCCTGCTATATGCGGGGCAAAGCGCGAAATTAAAAATGAAACAACAAAAGATAAATGAACTTTAAATTCTTGCTTGGAATAAGATATAATTCAGAATTATTCATAAAAACTTGTCCTTTGCACAAAGATTCTTTATTAAACGAAATATTCACCTGATTATTAAATTATTCACTTCTTTGTTGTTATTTTACACAATTACTTTGATAGTTGATAGAAATTTTAGAATCGTTATGGTTTTAATTTTTAAGATGTAATCGCCATACTCTTAGGAATAAAATATTTAATATTTTCATTTCCTCGCACGGGCAACGAGGCAACGCGCGGTGTCAAGTTCGGCCGCTCAAAATCAAATACCTCCAGAATCCGGCAGGAAGTGGCGAACTGAAATGTTGTGATGGGAACGGAGTGTCATAACACTAGGTTCCCAGTTTCCCTCTGTCTCCCCTGCTATGTTATATGCAGGATAGAGCGCGAAGCTAAAAAAAATATATATTCATTAAAGTACTAAGCCATAACACTGTACAAGAATGGTTCTCAGTATGTAATGTGTTTCCAGTATAAAATAATAAATAGGGTGTAACGCGACTGTTGTGGGTTGGACTTATTCTCGAAAAATTCGGCAGAAAGTGGGGATCGGAGTGTCTTAACACTAAGTTTACTCTGCCTACCCTGCTGTGTGCGGGATACAGCGTGAAGCTGATTTAATTTGCTTTATTTCCGACGCCAAAATATGATGTTTTATGAAAACTAGCAGAAATACAAGTTTATGCGTTATGACATAATTTTTAATTCATTTGGTGCGGACACATGGTCCAATCACTTTACTGATACGCAACAAAGAATTATTTGCTACTAATAATTAAATCTTAACTTAACAGAGAATCAAGTAAAGGAATCTTAACTCGCTAAGTAAACAAAATAATAATATATGCACGCACTTCAAAACTTCTCAAAGTCAAGTGCGAGTTCGTGTTAAGCTTTGATGAACTATAATTAAATACTACAGTATTAAATACGTTACTCAGTGTTCATTAGTTTAAATTGAACTTTAATATTCAATTATTCTTCGGAAAGAATTTATATAATAATTGTAAGTAAGACTCGCCGACGAGAGTTACGTACCAATTTCAGGATTGTGTGTCAAAGGAAAGTACCTACAACTTAGAAAACTTGACAAACTTATGGTTATGCATTCATTTTGTATGAAATAAACTACAATTATGAATTTGTACTTATTAAGAAAATGTAATAGAAAAAGAAAATTTTTACAAATTTCTGTTCCAAAGATCCCCTTTGGAACAGAAATTTGTAAAAATTTTCCTATAGAAATGCTAACAAGAAAAAAAAGTTATAACAAGTGTATAAGAATTATGATGTGGCTCGTCGACAACGTATGTTTTAGTTGATCAGAGCCCTTGGACGGTTTCCGAAGTGGCGCGAGTTCGAGTCCCGTTATATTTAATATTTATACGTTTTTAAATATTAATTTCCATTTTTTTTTATATTGTAAGTTTTGACTTCACTTTATATTTGTAGGTGTACGGGGAAAACATCCTGTAAGCTTTGATTAAGCAGCGAATAAATTATACAAACTTAATATGCGGGTGTGTCCTCTCACTTTTTATGAAATGAAATACAAGTTTAAGCTTATAATGATTACAAACGATACATTTTTTAATAAATATCAGCTTGATACCTCCACGCAATCTCGAGATAAATTATCTTGACAGACGGACAACACAGTAATTACACAGACCAACATATATGAATGTGTCCTGTCTTTTCGAGAACGGAACCCTAAAAATATGGTTAGTCGATTAATTCTATTATAAATTTCATTCACATCTTTATACTAGCTTTAAAAAAACAATAGTAGGTATATTTTGTATATAAAAATCCGTAAAAGCAAATCTTGGTTGAAATCTGGTCAAAGATGAAATTCGTGGAAATAATATGAAAAGTACAGTACGCGTCTGGAATACTAAGCAGGTATGTTTCCATTCAAAAACTTTTACTGTATTTTTTCAGGTCAATTTCCAGTCGTAAAAATCTTTATGAAGATGTACGCGTATCTCTGTGCTGTTATCACATTAGAAAAATATACGATTTTTCAATTTGCGTTCATTTTTATATATGGATACATTGAAAGTTTTTTCATCAAAAGTAAAATAAAATCCATTTCAGTATACCTTTATATAATGTTAAACAAAAACAACTAGATACACCTTGAAACATATGTACCTTCTTTATGTACCCTCTAATACATGATTTACCTTGCAATCATTATTAGTGGAGTAATCGTGTAACAAACATACAAAACTAAAACATACATTTTTTATTGAGAACTAACTCCTTTTTAAATAAATTTTTTAAAAGTCAATATTTTATACTAGGCTTGTGAAATGTGAAGTAATTCATGCAATTAAGAAAAAAAATTGGAGCTACGTAACTTAAGTTTCAAGCACTAATCATAACTTTGTACAGCTTTTGGCTTTTCCCTTTAAAAGTTCCATTTCTAAATTATGTATACAAAGCTGTCTCCAGTCCGCATTTTGACACCTAATCATACTTAAGAATCATCGTTTAATAATTTTACAAGCCTCGTTGTTTTATTTAAAATACTGTTTTTTTTCAGCTTTAAACTATATCTTCTATTAAGTAAAGTAGCCAGAGGGAACCTCATAGCTAAGACATTGTATTTTGATCGCAGATCTTAACGATGCGCTTTGTCCTGTTACCGGAGCGACTCGAACCACCATCACCATCTTATTTACAATCAGACCCTCAAATTAACTATTGCTAATTAAATTCTTCGAAAACTTGGTCCGAAAACCAACAACGAATGCGAAAGACAACATGCATTTGTTTTTATGAAAAATTTGCAGTGTCTATTTTCAATAAATATCGTACGGTGGCTTAGTTTTCATATTTATCATACAGTTGAAATCGACGAATACACGTCGACATTTCCTAGTTGAAAATGTTGTGTCTCTGGACAATTTATATTGTAGCAAGCTTCACAAAGGATGGATAAATTTGAAGTTGAAGAAGCGATTTGTATGAGCGATGTGGACATACGAGACTAAAGGATTATTTTTTTCGATGCATTTTCTAAATTCTGCAGCATATTGGCCGTACAGAGATAATTCTTTTTTTAGCTTCATACTGTATCCCTCTGCACACATGGTAGGCAGAGGGAAACCTTGGAACCCAATTTTTAGAAACTCTGTTCCCCATTTTCCACCGACTTCTTGAGACATTACGATATTAAGCATAAATTAAAAATAATTTTTCCCATCCGAGTGGTAATTGAACTCACGACTGTCGCGTTTACAAACACATGCTCATGCTCCTTAGAAACATTTGAACGTAGCGGGACTCGAACACACGCCTCCTGGGAACCGATCATGTGCTTTGACCACTCACCCATACGTTCTCATCAAGCTACGTCGTAATTCTTATACGCTTGTTACAATTTATTTATGTTGTAGTTTCTCTGAAGGGAGATTTTTACAAATTTTGGCTGCCCAGAGATAATTGCTAAGAATTATCGAGTTATCTAGCAAGAGAGTATGCTATTTGATAAATATTTTTAACTGCTAAGAATGCTATTTCGTAAAAGAAAAATACTTTTTTAGAAAACGAATAAAAATTTTATCGTAGCGGGGCTCAATCCCGCGCCTCCTGGAAACCGACCAGGCAATCTGACTACTGAGCCATACCTTCTTACATATATATTAAAACATAACATATTTACATTAAAATATTCCAACATAACATACTTTTAATAATATAAAATATTGCAAAACATAGATTAAGTTGCAAAACTTAAATAATGCTCATATTGTACTTTTACTTGATTTACAGAGAAAAGTTAAATTATTTAACGTTTCTTGTTATTAGAAGGCAGACGAAAATCAAACAATAACTTTCAGAGTCGGAGCCTGAAACCGTTTAATGTTTTTGTTGCTGAAATTAACTTAATATTCTTGAATGATATTTTATTATAATATATAAAATAATGATATCATTTTCAATAAAATAAGTGAACTCGCTTTGTATTTTTTATGAAAAATAATAAAGGAACACGTTTTTTAACTTATTGACGGAAGTGTAAATATGAATTACACGTATATTAAAATTCGAAAAGGTACGAGATCAGTATAAAAGAAAATAAAAGAGATTTTTTTTAAATATACATTGTATGGAAAGATTTTTATAGAAGCAGCAAAACTCGAAAACTTTATTTTAAGAAATTGTTTATCTGTATGCTTTACTTTTAGCAAATTTTTACTTAATATTTTATTTATTGATACAGTTTGAAATTGTCCTATTAGAGATTCTTTTAACTTCATCTTCATCAATGAACATATCTATGTAAAGTCTATCGTATGTAAATTTTCACAGGATAGCAATAACAAGAACGTGCTTCACCTTGCTGGGAAAAACAGTGATATGAGACAACTGACTATTAGAATTAGGTTATAAAAAACAATAAAAATAAATAAATCAGCTTCACGCTGTCTCCACACAGCAGGGTGCAGGGCAGAGGGAACCTTGTATTAAGACACTCCGTTCCCCACTTTCTGCCGACTTCTGGAGGCAATGCGTATTGAGTGGCAGAACTCAACGCCGCGCTTTGCCTCGACACCAGAGCGAAGAAATGGAAATATAAACGTAAATAAATATTTCACCTCCTCGAGTGGACATCGAACCCAAAACCATT
>DWGR01004274.1:0-11285 GCA_018247715.1 Heliconius burneyi | reverse complement strand
TGATTTATGAGCCCTCTTGTGCCATTGCACTTGATTCAGATTGGGTTCATGGCCGTTCTGATATGTGGTAACAGTGTTTACTTTGTGGTGTTATAATTAATAATTATATTTATTGTTAGAGGCACAGGAAGAAAACCAACTTGACCTAACATTAAATAATTAGCTGTAATATTTTATTATTATGTCATGTGTATCATATTTTACTATTATTATTGGGGACTATTATTTACAATTTTTTTATTATTGGGCAACAGAGTGTCTTAACACTAGGTTCCCTCTGCCTACCCTGCTGTGTGGGGGATACAGCGTGAAGCTTATTTTTTTTGTATCATATTTTGTTATTAATGGAAAGAATGAAGTCTATAAAACTTCTTTCAATTATTATAAATATAAGTTTGTATTATATTTAAAAATGTTGCAGTTTCAATAATAATAACATTTAAATTTTACAATTAATTAAGAAAAATAACACAACAAATGATCTCAAGATTTATAAACTAAGTAGATCTTAACTTACAGCAGCTACCTATTGTTATTTTTATATGCAATTGTAAACTTATTCTTGAGAAAAAAAATGGAGGAATCTATCTAAGAACGAATATTCGAAGCTGTAGAGAATAGTAAATGACAAAAAAATATATATCGACTCCACATCTTTTAAATTCTAGAATTTAAAAGACGTGGAGTCGATATATATTTATGTAATAAGAAGTTTTAAAATGTACCTTCAAAAATTGTAATTAAGTTCCAAATTTCTATAAACATTGAAAGCAAAAAAAAAATTATCCATAGAGGATTTATAATTAGTAATTAAATTAAAATAATAGTATGTTACCTATATATGATTTTCAAAATTCTCTCCTTTTCCTATGTCAATATATTTTTTCGATTTATTTTTTCTGTAAAATAAATAAAGAAGTAACTAAGTAGCTGATACTCGTTAAAAGAAAATGCAATGAAGACATAAATCACGGAACCCACGACCTTGCCTCATAACATTCAATTTTATCGACTGCAATAAACCAACGAAATGGTTGAATCATCAACGTATCGATAAACACCTTGTAAATATTTTCCGTCCCTTTCACGCCAATTCAATTTGTAAAGGACAAAAAAGGATGGGTACGAGGTCTCTTCATTTTGTCGACACAGAAAATAGTTTATGGAGTTACAAAGAATGTTTGTTTTGATCGATTTTAAGCTTTATTTTTATGTATAATAAGGTGCTTTTTAGATTTTGGGTTTGCAATTTTATAGGTTTCATATAGGTCCTTAAATTGCAATAACGATTTGTTTATAGATGTTAAAATGTCGGCGAACCTTTGTAAGATTTAATTTATGTTATGTTATAACACTCATTACTTATGTTAGTGTGAAATGTAAATATTTAATTATTATGACTTTATAATAGTTTGTACAGTAAAATATTATATCAAAAAGACCATACATTTTTTAACAGATGAATTTTTGGTTTTTTGAATATTTTATTTTGAACATTAAACGTATTGTTTATTTCATTAAATAATACATTTTATCTTCTGCAATTAAGCTTTTGGTAATATTGAAGAATTTATATACTTCATTTAATTCTAAATTTAAATTTGTTTAACATTAGTAATTTTGAATGGACATAGAAAGGAGATTTTTATTTAGTACAAAACCAAAACTATCTTAATCGAACATAAGTTAGCATAACTTAAATTAGGTTGTAAATTACACAGGTCTAACAAGTACTGCACCTTTACAAAAATCAAAACATTACATTCTAATACTAAAATAAGTAAATTCAAAATTTGCCGCGCAAGCCAGCCATTTTGTTTTAGGCGGGCACAATACTGGCCCCGCCCGTAGTAAGTACCACTCCCAGGCAACTCTGACGCAGCCCAACTCATTTGTTATGTTGTATAGTGGGCGACCAAAGTTTAGGTATAGAGATTTTTCTTATTAATTCTATAATATTTTTTAGGGTAATCTTAAATAGGTAGAGTCGTAGCTGAAAATGTAATTTTCAATTTATACGTTGTTTAAAGTCACTGGTTTTTGGTATAATTCCTAAATATGTTGAAATTATTTTAACTTTTGGCTTATATGAGTATTTTGAAATGAACTTCAGGAATAAACATGAAACTTTAGATATAAATTGCAAGCAAATTTAAATACATAACAAAAACAACACACATATCTATCTATCTTTATGTAATAAGCTATAGCTAAAATTTATTTTCAAAATGTAGTTTCTATATGAATTACCTGCCCAATTGAATGCAATTGTTCATTTTCTGTTTCTACCTAATTATAATTTAAAAGTTTTTCATAATTAAACAAAGAAATATAAAGTCAGCGTCACGCTGTATCCCGCACAGGCTTAGGCAAGCTAGTGTTAAGGCACTCCGTTTCCCACTTTCTGCCCAATTCCGGAGGAATTGCGTGTTGCGTGGTTAGAACTCATAAATATTCAAAATAAAAAAATGTTTAGTTTAAATAATAATTTATTGTAAATAATAAGACGAATAGAATTAATTTACTCAATAACTAAGCACAGGTAATTTTTATCATATTTGCAATATTAAAATTAAAATACTAACTCTAAGATATTAAATCAACAATACCAAAACTTTGCATCAACGGATACAGCTCAAATGCATTTGAAGATGACGTCATCAGAATTACATCTTTCTCCTTTCCATATATGGTAAGTTATGTATATCTATCCTTGTCTTTATAATTTTGTACAACGTTCATCTTTAAATGTAACAGTAGAGGATGCTGGGTAGCTTAACGAGAGGGACGTATGTGGTGGTGTATATCTATACCTAGAGATATATCTATAGTATAGAAGTTGAATATACATGTAGTATCCACTTACGCAGATTTAAATATAAATAGACTTGTAACTGAAACTGAAAAATCCATGATTTGCCATTGACAAGTTAATGAAAAGCTTTTTTGTTAGT
Source organism: Heliconius burneyi (assembly GCA_018247715.1). Taxonomy (NCBI): domain Eukaryota; kingdom Metazoa; phylum Arthropoda; class Insecta; order Lepidoptera; family Nymphalidae; genus Heliconius; species Heliconius burneyi. The sequence continues at coordinate 8,331 of DWGR01004274.1, read as the reverse complement.
ATTCGTTAGGTACCTTTACCTATTATTAATGTTAGAGGATGGGCGAATAGGCTCAATTATTTCAATTCTTTTAAGTGATGTAATGTAAGTAATAAAAGAAAAGTAAATTTTAGTTATATACATGTGTCTACTTTTCTTAAATACTTATTACCTAATCTAAAAGAAAGTAAAATGAATAAATAACCTATAAAAATATTAAGGAATTATTACATTTTACACATTAATTACAAATAAGATTTGGACTCATAGTTCAAATCCATCGAAAAAACACAAAGACTTTAAATATTGTAGTTATTTATATCAAAAATATACTTCCTTACACACCAAATCAACTCAGCAACTACAAACTATATTATAATTGTGCAATTATCAGATACCCTCGAAACGTCTACATATGTATATCTCTACCCACCTTAATCCCTGCAATTGCAGCTCTTACATAAACGCAATTATATAATCATTAAGTGAGATAATGGGTCTCGATTAATGACAATTTAATGATAACATCATTACAAGAGCTTAACTCTAAAGCCGACAAAGTGTGAAAATACCTTCATTAGGGTGTAAAAAATGATATCAACATATGTGTTAAAAGACTAGAATTACTTTGTCTAGTATTATATATCAATGTAAAGATGGAGTTAAAGTTAGTCCAGAAATTTCCTACCCACGTTTGAACCGTCATGGTAATTATGATGTTGTGCTTTTAACTATTAGATTCTTATAATTATTCTTATATTATATATATAATTCTCACGCAAGAAGTGCAAGGTAAAAATAGATTAATTTAATTGATTTTTACGAGAGCTAGTCTGTCTATCTATCGATAAGAATAAATTAAACTCAATAAATATTTATTTTAATGTGTTAATCAATAGTTGATAATTATTTGTGACCATCATGGCGCAATGGGACAGCATCTGACTGTAAGCATGATAGGTGTGGATTCCTGAACGAATTATTTTGAGTTAACTGGTTTGGCAAAGTTCCGCCACTAAACTCGTTATGCTTCGTTTTCGAATGTAAAGCTATAAACGCAGTGCCTTGATACAAGCTTACGTCTGTGTACCCTGCTTTGCAGTATAAATCGTGAAGCTGAAAAAATAAATATAATGAATAGGTCATTTAACTCAGTAGGTATGTAGTAGGTTTTTTTCAAGAACCCTGTAAGTATAAATTACTAATATTAGTACTATTTTTAATTTTTTTTACAATTTGTTAAAATAGATATAAGCTATAATAAAAAAAATACACAAAAACTTAATAATATTTTTATATATACACTTCTTGATACAATTATAATAACAAGTTCATCAGTACGATTACAAAAATACTGACAGTTTTATGATTTATATATATATATTTAAAAAAAACCAACACTGTACTTAACCGCCGGTAGTCCAAAATAGCCGCCGTCGGAAATAGACCCTGTCCAAAGATGCCTCAACAATATAGTTATTTATAGCTTAGAGTTTAGACATACTTATTACTTTGTCAAAATTAATTGTAAGTCACTTATAGATTTGATTTGATAGCGCACTTTGGTATAGGTAGATTTACCTACTTCAAGTAAAAAAGGTGTTGTTTTAAGTTATTTCGTAAAATATATTTTTGTTTAATTTGTTAATAAGTAAAATTGGTATTGTATAAAACTCTTGTCACTAACATTTATACATATATAGGTACATACAACGAATACTTATAGTCTTCGAAAGACGGTAGCTAAATAAATTCAAAATGGAGTATTCATCATTTTAATTAATTTTTAAAACAAGAAAATTGAAATTCAAAATTACTATAGATTTAATGTTTACTTGATTCTAATCCAATCAAAATCAGCTTTACGATGTTTCCCGTACACAACAGGGTAGGCAAAGGCAAATAGTGTTAAGACACTCCGTTCCCCACATTTCGCCGAATTCTAGAGGCATTGCGTGCTGAGTGGCGGACCTCAACGCCACATTTTACCTCGCCACCAGAGCGAAGAAATAGAAATATTCCTCATTTCCTCGAGTGGGTATCGAACCTACAAACAGTCGCATTTAGAGTCTTAAGAACTTATTAATAGTTGACTTAATAAGAAAATAACTTAGCAGAAATATGTAGGTTCGCTAATTACTTCGACGATCTAAAACATTATATAAGTATCTTTAATATCGGATACCGGATGTAGGAAAGAGAATAAGTGAGAGTCAAAGCATTCATAAGGTTTTTAAGAAATTCTTTCGTTAGCATTCACACCTTAATCAGATTTTTTTCATAAATGAAATGAAAGACAGTACCTATGTAAAAGATAATTTTTAATTACAAATTCTGTATCTAAGAGAAAAACTAAGTATACAATACAAAAATTAAAAATTAAATCAGTTTCACGCAGTATCCTGTACACAGCAGGGTAGGCAGAGGGAACCTAGTATTAAGGCACTCCGTTCCCCACTTTCTGCCGAATTCTGGAAGCATTGCGTGCTGAGTGGTAGAGCTCTACGCCGCGCTTCGCCTCGACACCACAGCAAAAAAAAATGGAAATATAAACGTAAATAAATATTTCACTTCCTCGAGTGGGGATCGAACCCACAACCGTCAAGTTACAGTCACAACCTTGTGCCGCTGCGCCACAATATACGATTATACAATACAATTTCTATTATTTCCGCTACTTTTGACAAAAAAACGTTGTTTCTAGTTTTTCTATGATCAAAACTATTAAACATTAGTATTAACGATTACATTTTTTTAAATGACTCGAAGTATATATTCTCAAAATTAAACAATAAAATAACTTAGTCATACAAACTGAAACATAAAAACAAACAAATCTAAATAATTTTCCTCAGTGTATTGCTTAGTACATTAGTGCTAAGCTCTCCTTTGTGAAGTGAAGGTCGGCCCACATTACGTAGTCGTGATTAAAGTCACGCTTATTTACTTATGTCACTCGTACTCCACTAATGTCTCACTTTCGAATCGCAATACAGCGGTATGCATTTATAATGCTTGTTATAATAATGTTAGTGATTCGTATTAATATCTTTGTTTGTTTATTTCATTAATTGTTATACATTTGTTCCATGTAAATTAGCACCTTTTGTATATATTTATTTTTTTGCTTTTCACGCTGTAGGTGTTTTCAAATCATGTTTCTCGTGAGTGGCGAAACACTACGCCACCATTGTTTATGCTTTCTTGTTATTAAAGCAAGGATAAGAGTATGAAAATAATGAATTTCCCCAAGTAACAATCAAATTTAAAATCGTTCAATCGAATCGAATCATTTACAGGGTAGGGAAGAGGGTACTCTGTCGCTAAAGAAATGCAAGCACTAATTGGCTGCCTGTGAGGAAGTCGACGAATTTAAGGGCGCCCCCTGCGGGACTCGAACCTGGGCTTGCGGCCGTCGAGCGGACTGGATACACACGTTTACAGCTGTTTCCTCTTAATTAGTATTTTTTCTTAGACTACTAAACTCTTATTAACAGCTAGCATTACTACTATAAATCCTGTAAAAAATTCAACAAAATTGTACATTCATAATTAATGTTAACATATTTTATATGACAAGTAAAACAAAACTGAAAATCTGAGAATATTTATGCAATAGTAGCAACAATATTAAAAATTTTCCTCTATAGTCAATTCAATATAGATTCTTGGTGGAACATTTAAATAGGTGGCTGTCGAACGTTTTCCGTTTAATATCCGCTCTGATTCTCATTCTGTAGTCTCGCTTAGGTCTGGACGGGTCTTATTGAGTGTTGTATCTTGTATGAAACACGTTGTGAAAATGTATTTACATTTTATAATTAGGTTTTTTCTTGAAATGTTATATACATTTACTTCCAGCGTCTTTTTAAAATAATAATAACCATAACATGACAGCTAATTAAAACTGGATATTCATGCTTTTCTAATTTTTTTGCATGTATTACTGCTACACTATTACTATAAAGGTAGAGTTTGTTTGGTTGAACGTGCTAATCTCAGGAACATATTTGTTTTAATCTAAAAAAAAACTTAATATATCGAGGAAAAATCCTTTATTAAATAACCGTATAAGCATTTGCGATATAGAAATTTCACGTAAAGCTACCACGTACCCTTTAGATGTAATATATGTCATTCTAAAACTTTCAGTCATTTCCATTTCAGCATCAGCAAAGCTGCGAGCAGGAGTTAGTAGATTATAAGTATCTCTATTTCTCTTTCTTACTCAACAACCTCCACTTAATACCGTAATTCATTTATTATTAATAAACCACCATTACATTATTTCCTAAACCCAACTAGTTATTTAAATTCTATTTACCTTATACATAAACAAAGTACATCAAACGGTCTATCAATAAGGAATGTATACATTTAAATAACTAATAATTCTATCGTATATAGCATCGTTGAAAGCAAGGCAGCTATTTCTAAGTTATGCGCCGGGCCCGCTGCGACCAGCGTGTGGTAATTTAATAAAGATAATCCCGTGATAAGATACACTACACCTATCTTATGTGTTCCAGGAGAATATTGTGGTTTAAAGTGTGACTGGACTTGAGTGGTATCTTATTTATATGAGATTTTCTTTATTTTTCAGCTTCACACTCTATTCCAAATATAGCATGATAGGCAGACAGCTGAGTATTAAGACATTCTATAGCCCATTTTCCACGGGATTCTGAAGGCATGGTGTGTTGAGTGGCGGAACTTATCGCCGCCGTTTACCTCTACACCAGAGCAAAGAAATGAAAATATGAATATGAAAAACTATTCAACTTATTGTAAAATGAATTGTGTTATTTAGTTGAAATTCAAAAAAAGAAACATAGTAAACCTACTTTTCCTTAAAATTAATATTAAAATATTACATTAGCTAACATTGAAGTAATTGATGATGATTTAATCTCTATATATAAGAAAACAGTAAAAATATTTTGTCGGTACATTCTGCGCAGGAACCTAATGCTAAGACACTTTCAAGCCAATTTTCGTGGCGTTACGTGTTGAGTCGCAGAACTAAACCTCACAATTTGTTTTGTAAACAGAGCAGAGAAAATAAAAACAATAATAATAATAAGTTATTGTAATATATTTTTATAATTACTCCGGAAAATATATTATTTCTGTGATATAAAATATAAATAATAACTAAATATAGTACCAAGTTAAAAATTTTCCCACTTATATTTATGCTTATCGAGCGTATAGTTATATTATAATATCCTCTATAAATAAACTTTTCAGATTGGCGTAGTGGCGGCGCAAAGGAACTCGTGTTTCGAGACAAAGGGCCAGATGTATGATTAATGCAGACTTCCCGCTAAGCTAACTGTGCGAGTCTACTGATTTGGATTTATGTACTAATCTTAGCTTGACTATGTCATTAGAAATTATAAAGCTATATGACATAAATACGTGTACGTGGTACTTCAGTTCTAACTCGATTCGAATTAACTTTTAGCTTCACACTGTATTCTTTATATAGCACAGGTCCTGCAAATTCAGACATTACCGTCCCCCACTTTTACTTTAGAGCGAGGAATTTTTTTATTTTTAAATTTCCTCGAGTGGGAATCGAACCTACAACCTAACGCGTTTACAGTAGCTTTAAATAATTTAATAAAATTACCATTTGATCATAATCGCTTTGATAAAACTAAGTTAAGTTTAATATTTGGAAAAGTAACTATAACAGTAACATATAGATTATAATTCAAATAAACTTAAGTAAATAAACAAAATTAATTCAAATTGTCGTCACACCACCCGTTATCCACTTTAAATTACTTATTATGTATACGAGTATGTATACCTTTCAATTTATGGATACCAGTATAAAGTGATCTCCCAATACCCCTCGATATCTTTATTTTAGAATTACATAGGGATATTTCATCTATGCTTAGGAGATATCGTTAAACTGGTTTTTGGTATCAAAGTTCGAGGTGAGCGGGTCCATTGTCGCGCTATTGATTAATGTTGTAGTTTATCTACCGATATGACTACAATGGCGTCTTACCCGAATACCTTAATGCGTTCCGCCTCTAGATTTTATTAACTATTTCTTTATTTATATAATTCTCAATAACATGTTGGTTTAATGAGGTTTTTCTTTTGCAGGTGCTGAGGCAGTTGTCAGTTTGTAATCTGAAATAAAAATGATATATATTAATTATCTAAATCTTTAATTAATGTGTTAATTATCAAAAATAAAATAATTTTATTCGTATCTAATCTTTGTACAGTCCTCAAAAGTAAGTACTTTAGTTTCTCTACACTATAAGTAAGAATACATATATAAGTGATTGTGTTCTCCATTTTCCGCCTCTAAATTATTGTGAAGCGGAGAACATTGCGGCTTTTACCTACCTAGGCTTAAACCTAAAATAACCTGAAGGTACGAAAATTATATTATATTTATACATTTTCGATATATGTATCTACTTTGTAAATGTAAGTATATCATTTTCAAAAATATATTATTATATATTAAAGCTACATTTGAAATAATAAATATAAGTTTAATTTATATGATTCTATTTTACATACTTAAAATAACAATTTTCTCAATGTTTTTTTAGTTTAGTGAAATAAATAGAGAAATTCAAAAACTAAATTTAATGTTGTATGACAGCTTATATTCCAACACTCTCTAAACACATATATGTACAATACTTATAATGATCCGCATGCACTGGATATCTCCGCACGGACATATCCAAGGTTCAAACTACGACTTTCAAGCGATTTTCTTGCAAAACATAATATTTGTGTCTTTCTTTCCATTTATCTTTAATTGTCTAAAATGTTATTCTGTTATTTTTTTTGTTAATAAAGTTGAAAATATATAAAACAATATTATTACAGTTTAAAAAAATATTAAATCAAACATTATACCTTCACCTCAACTCTAGTGTATTTATAGCAGCAGCAGCAGCAGGATGGGCAGACCCTAGTGTCAAGACACTATGTTCTTGTGGTCGTGTTGTATTTCAATAAAGTGAATCGCTGTTAAAAATAGTTTTATTTTTATGTGACGTCTTCCTTTCTTTGTCAAATAAGACTTTAGTTAATACATTTTCAACAATATACACACATTGAAAGCAGTGAAAAACCTCAATCGTTAAAAAGCATGATAATCAGATAGATAGATAGATAAAATTCTTAATTGCATACACAAATTATAAGTAAACTTAATAAAAAAAATGAGAGAATCGATAGCTGTAGAAATATAACAAAGGCGACCTGAAGTACATCCACATCTAAGGCTACAGAACAAACCAACATCAACCGTCTAATGCGTAGGCAGCCTAAACGTCACTCACAAAGACAAATTACATTGCAGCCCAGTTTCATTCTATGCAAATGCTCTTTCCCATGTTTTGAACACTGATATCTCATATTGATTGATATGAATGTTTTATTGTCGCTATAGCGTGTGAGTTAACAATGACTGTAAGATGCGATCTCGCTATTGAGAAGGGAATATCTACATATGTCACATATGTTGTATGGATTTTTTCTTTACAGTTAATGATTTATAATTACGTTACGTACGTATGTCCGTACGTGCGTTGTGATGAATAAATATATAGTGAATAAGATCTGATGTTCTAGGTTCTTGTCGTCTACTTTCATCGTCATCTCAAAATGTTCGTGCAAAATCAACATAAATAATTTAATAACTCAATTTACCTATATAATTGAAGCCGTCGTGGCGCAGTGGCAAAAGGGTGTGACTGTAAAGCGAAGGTTGTGGGTTTGTTTCCCACTCGAGGAGGTCAAATATTTATTTTCCATTACTTTGCTCTCGTGTCGAGGCTAAGGGCGGCGTAAAGTTCTGCCACTTAACACGCAATGTTTCCAGAATTCGGCAGAGAGTGGGGAACAGAGTGTCTGAATACTAGATTTCCTCTGCCGTGTGCAGGATACAGCGAAGCTGATTTTTTTTAACCTATTTAATAAGGGATTGTTTGGAAAATATAATTTAAAGTTGTAGATAAGTGTTATCTAGAATCAAGCTATTAATTCCATTCACACCCTACACGTACGAGTATCTAAGGTGTCAACAAAGTTTTCATCGAGAAGGGAGAACTGGCTGCTTAATGTCAGGTGCAGGGCGAAGCAGGATGCGTCTGCTAATAATAAAACAACAGTTTCTTTTGTAAAAGTATAGCAAAACATAACAAAGAAATAATAATATCGATGTATTTCTTTACATTAAAAGAAACTTTAATATCTTTTATCTCTTATCAGTTAGATACAAATGTGTAGTGGTCCTAGTCACCTAGTATGGAATCTTAAACAGAAATAAACGGTTGGAATTACAGGAAAGGAATAGTTAGT
>DWGR01004273.1:0-11285 GCA_018247715.1 Heliconius burneyi | reverse complement strand
AAAGCTGGCAACGCACCAGTAGCTCCTCTGGTGTTACGCGGTGTCGTGGGCGGCGGTGATCACTTACTATCAGGTGGCCCGTACGCTCGTTTGCCATGCGTTTACCATAAAAAAAAAAAAAAAGATTAAGGTCTGCTTACTCGTAAAATTATGAACTATCCGAAAGTTATGAACCGACATTGCCAAACACAAAAATTCACCATAAAATTCAAAAACTTCTACAGTAGGCTCAATATATGTAATTAGTAAAAAATAATCTTTATGTAACATACTAACGCTACCACAGCTACTGATTAAGCGATTTTTAAGTGCAGGTTAGGTTAGGTTAGGATAGGTCAGAAATTTTTAAATTTAAAAATAACTCTCTAACATCTTCTTTTTTTTAAGGCTGGGAAATGCTTTTACGCAGACCATCCAAACGCGGACAGCTATCTTGCATTCGGATGGTACTGAGGGACTCATCGAAAAAATCCGATATTACCCACTAAAACCCAGCGGAAACCTTTCCATCAATATAGAGACGCTGTAGGATCGCTCGCGCATGCTACTGCAACGCCTCGGTGGAAGGCCCGCATATAACGAGCCGTCATTGCCTTTCAGAGTGCTCTAGCGACCTTTCAGAGGGTGGTGACGAGTGTGTCATCAGCATAACAAATAACGCTCATCCCGGGAGACAAATGACAGCGTAGGAGGTAATCGTACTCAAGGTTCCACAGCATTGGGCCAAAAACTGATCCCTGTGGCAGCTCGCAAGCGTTTTCTTTCTCCACCCGTCCAAATCACCACTCTGTCCTTCGCCAGTCCAATGGCAAGACGCAGAGCTCTCATTTTCTCTCTCTATGCACCCTTCAGTTGATCTTCCAGAGCAACATACACAACAAAAGCCGGTTCTTCGTCTGCACCTCGTGAAAACCAGTCGGGCCTTGTTGGCATGCCACTCATAATATAGAGCTGCAATGTTGTAGGTCCCAGAATCTGACTGTGGGCCAGCTAATGGCACATCTTCACTAACTATAGGGGCTTGATTACGGCCTGTAGATTTCTTACGCTTTTATTTATATTTTTGGCGTCACTCATAAGCTAGAGGAGGACGTAAGGGTCTGGCCGGCAATAGACGGTCTTCAATATCAGTAAAACGGGCATCGATCATACTTCCGACAGAGCTAACTGTGCCGTGTGTCCCTGGCTTAGAATAGAATCACCCTAGTACTGGTGGTGTCGTTAGAGGCGACTAAAGTACGATTGACACTTTTTAGATTCTTAGCTCTGTGGTCACAACACGTGTTAGTTGTTTTGCCAGGGCCATTGTTTAAGGAGTTCACGTTTTCCGGATTGTTTATAAATTGACCAGTAAGATTATAAACTAACCGTTTTCATAATCTTACGTTGACATACATACATTCTGGTGAAAATTATGAGCTTTCAAATTATATTTAATTTTATTAAAGAAATTAAAAAAACTGAATTGAATAACAACGTTTTTTATTGTAGTTTTGATTTTCAGTCTTGGACTACTCAATTTGTATTTACTAATCTGAATTGCTTTTAAATTTTAATAACTTTCTTACTTTGAAGACAATATCCATAAATTCCATTAAATAGAATTGTAGCAATTTTTCTTATTAATAATGATACATTTATATATTTATTTTATTTATGAACGTATTGAAATAAAAGAAACCTTAAATGTTATGGAAAATTATATAATAGTGAAAACTACATTTTAATCGCTTAAGTTGTTTTTAAGATTAGAAACAAACGGACAGACACACGGAATATTTTGAAAATCATTGTTTTTGATTCTATTAAATTGATCAATGTCTCCTATGTTAGATTTTTTATTTGTCTCCCGTGGACAGTGCGCAATATTATTAATTGTATAGATTTTACCCGCATAGCAGGGTTATCAAAGAGAATTTCAGAGAGTCATCAAGTTAACCCTTTTGCATGGAACTCTATTAGATGACACTATTAATTCAAGACATCACTTGTTGGTTGGCGGAATTCAATAGCGGGGCTTATCATAGAGCGGGGAAATATTAATGATTATTTTCTCCGAATCAGGATCGAACCAACTACCTACTAGCACGTAAACAGCCAGGTACTGTTTTTGTGTACACGATGACGAACGATATTTTTGTCGTAGTTGTTCTAATGCCACACGCGGTTAAGGCTTACACACCCGGCGAAGTTATTCATCATAATTAGTGTTCTTGTTTTGAACTTTAGTATACTGATTAATTATATTTAGGTTATCTATTGGATTTCTTTGAAGTATTCCAAACCTGAGACCAATCGTGGTTGTGGGTTCGATTGTAATTCTAGGAAATGACATTGTTATTTTAAGCTTACCAGCATCATAAATAGCTTGGTACGCCTGTTCCAATATTTTACGTGCCATCGGGTCCATATTATTTCCTAGACGGTAGTGGACTTTGAAGAATTGTGCATCAAATAACATCAAATCAGGAACTTTGCCCGTGTATTGAGCCACTTCAGGGTGTTCATATTGCCAACGTGAATGTTCTGAATTAATAGGATTAATCTGTAAAATAATGACATTTCATAGATATTGTTAAATTTTTACTAAAATAATAACTGGCCCATAAAAATTTGTCTAAATCAATTTGCAATTCGTATTTCTACTTATTCTTTATACTAGAGGTAGCACCTAACCTACAAGATTTCTCAATAAAACGTTTGTTAAAACCAACTGGCCATTACGATCTAAAAAATTGTTTAAAAATAAATCAGGAATTGACACATAAAAACTGAGAAGATAAAATAAAATATATATGTATATCTTCGCTCTAGTGACGAGGTAAAGCGCGGCTTTGAGTTTTGCCATTCAAAACAAAATGCCTCCAGGATTCGGTGGAAAATGAAAAGCAAGCGAAGTATAAACACTAGGCTCCCTCTGCTTACCCTGCTACATGCGGATACAGCGTGATACTAAAAAAAATTTAAGGATACACACAAATATCTCTTCTTTTAATAAATAAACTTTGTAAATCTCACCTTATTGTATAAAATGTTCGAGAGTTCCTTTATATTATGAGATTCAGGATATAAACCTGACATTCCCGTTATAAATACTTTTTCTCCAGATCTTTTCCATTCATTTTTCTGATCAATTTCTTCAGGCTTCATATAAGTACTCGTTATAGGAGCCATTTTCTATAAAGCGAAATTAAATATTATTAATATATTTTTGCAGAAACCTGAACCTTCCTAGAGTGAGGCCTATGAAATAATATAAATGAAATATTTACGCTGGGTGAGGATAACAGTATCCCACACTACACTATTACAATATTATTGTTATTTTTTTATTATTATTTATTTTCTTAAAATTAAATTAAATTTAAAAAATATATGAAGATACCTTTTTAACAAAACTTATACAGATAAAGTATTCTGTTACGACCACCTTCGTCCACAACAGGAATTCTTCTAAATCTATTAATTCACTGCAAACCCTATATAATAGAATAATAATTGTCTCATTTGAATTTTTACTATACATTTAATATAACCTTTACTCTTGACCTATTCAATTGAAAGATAGAAATAGTTTACATATATTTGAATATATTATAATAAAGACAATTTGTTAAGTTCACGTATATTTGAATATATTATTTTATTTTTTATTTTTTTTATCTGAAATTTACTTGGGAGTTTCAGCCATAACATTGACTATGTCAACCCCGTATGATTTACATTCATATTAATTAACCCACTGACTTAGCCAAAGCCTCACTCGTCAATGGCTTTGCAAGGATACTGCTGCAATTGCCCACATCATACGATTTTAGCCAAAGAGGCCGCTGGGCTTCGTTCCGTACATATTCCAACAATACATGGTGAATATCTTCTACTCTATTACAATTCAGACGATTTTCCGTATTAGACAGACCCAACAAAACCTTAAACATATTGGAAGGAATATGTCCGGATCGAAGCCTTAACAATGACACTAAGACAATGACAATGACTCTTTTCAATTTACTCTGATTGAACCATGGATAACGAGGAAGTTCATTGACTATAGTTTTATACCATATGCCTTTATGTAGCGACCGTTCATCAAAATGTTCCTGCCAATTACTTTTGCATATTTCTTTTAATTTCATTATGATATCTGTGTATAAAGGCTCACAACTATATGGAACACCATCATTAATACTTTGCTTTGCAGCTCTATCAGCTTCCTCGTTACCCACAATTCCAATATGTGAGGGTATCCATTGAATGTACACAGTTTTATCTTGGGCTTCAATTTCATAAATACATTTCAATATGGATCGGATGTCCTCGAATATTCGAGGATATCCTCGAATATTCGAGGTTAGCCGAGGCAAATGTAAGAGGACGCTTTTTGAATCCGACAAAATAAGAAATTTCTTATTGGCATGAGTTAAAATTAATAAGGCCTCAAGAATAGCAATTATTTCAATGTGCATTATCGAAATATTTACATCAATGCTAAATTTTAAGGTTGTCTTAGCTTGAAGGTCAAAAACCGCCGCTCCTGATCCATACTCATTTTTAGAACCATCTGTATATAACTGATAATAAGAAGTATATTTATTATTAAAAAACCTTTGACAATTGTTTAAAATTTCTAAATTACTGTATAATGATTTCGATCTAGTCACACTATCAACGTCTAATGAAATATTTTTGGAAACATCAAAAGCACCAATCCATGTAGGTAACGAATATATAGGTAATTTTTCTTCAGAAGAAATATGATATTGACCTAAAGTTCTTAAAAGAATAATAAGTAAAGGTAATTGTTTACTTCTCCAATATTGGTAATTGGTAATGCTTTTAAGTTCTTCGAGTACGTTTGTAGTTACATTACTACTAAATGACAAGGACTTCAATAAAAATTTTCCAGCTAAATATTTTCTACGACATTGTAGAGGAGAAAGGCAAAGTTCGCTCTGCATCACAGGGATTGGTGTAGTTCTAATAAAGCATTGATTTTGAACTGTTTTTAATTTATTTGAACGGTTATCTATGCTACTGTCGTAAAAAAACTTCCATAATCCAATCTACTTCGTATTAATGCTATATATATTCGTCTTCAATGTTTTGGGTTAACTCCCCACTTACTAGCAGCTAAAATGTTTTAGTTTTAGTTTTATGCCTAACTTCATCAATAAGTTTATCTCATTTTAAATTACTGTCTAACCACATACCCAAATATTTAACAATGTTAACTTGTTGGATAGGGCAATTACTAATAATGTAATTATTAGTTCTTGGTTTTCGTTTATAAAATATACATATTTTACTTTTACTGTAAGATAAACTTAATCCAAGCTCTTCTATTAATTTCATGAATAAATTTAAGGCTTGTAGAATATTATTATACGCCAAATCTACATTCAGATTGGTACTATATAGAACCAAATCATCTATCTGCATACTGTGATACAAAAACATTCTTAATATATTTACAAATTTGCCCGGTAGCGATATTGAACAACAAAGGGGACAAAGGGTCTCCCTGAGCCAATCCTATTCTTGTAACACGCGATATGTCTTCCCGATCATTAATTTGGATAGATAACTTCCTACACATGAGGAATTTAAACAGATAGTGACATAAGGTTGATCCAATACCGGCATCATCCAAAACTTTCATAAGACTAGAGATATCAACATTATTATAGGCATTATCTATATCGATAAAGCAGCATACTGTTGGAAATACTCTTGTAAAACCTATTTGTATTCGAGTAATTAGCCTAGTTAAATTATCAAAACAGGATCTGGACCTTCTAAAACCTATAGTTTCACTTGAAAAATAATTACCATTTTCAAAAAACCACTCTAATCTTCGAGTGATTATTGAGTGCAATAACTTACAGATACAGGATAATAAAGCAATGTGTCTATGTTCGCCTGAAGAAGTATGATCTCTTCCACTTTTGGGTATAGGAACAATTTTAATATTTCTCCACTGGAAAGGAACGAATCCATCTATTACGAACCTATTATACCAAGAAATTAGTAGATTCTTTCCCGACTCTGGTAGATTATGAATCATGGAATAAGTAATTTGATCTACCCCTGGAGCAATAGCTGGCTTTTTAAACAATTATTTAATTCATGTATCGAAATTGGCGTTTGCAGTTTTATGTTATTAGATTTAAACCTTGGTAAATTCAAAGTAACTGAATCTGGGGCAAGGTCACACAATAAAACTTCGGCTACCTTTAGATCTATAATAGGTCTGTTTGCTTTATATCCTTTAATCCATTTCAACCGAGCCCACATCTCTCCGTAAGAAATACTATTATCAATACTATCACAATATTTTTCCCATGATTCGTAGATACGAATAAAATATTGTAATAGTATTCGACAGGTTATTAGACGAAGTAGATACTTCGTCTAATAACCTGTCGTGACAATTTAACTGACTCCTGTAACTGAGTAAGATTGTGAAGAATGGAATTATTTCTGAATGTTGCCAAAGTCAACCAATATGGCTTGGGTACAAATTTTGAATTATGTAATGGACGTATACAGATATTAATAAAAGGAATAGCTTCATCAGCAGCTGAGTTAATTACTTTTATTACACTATTATATGAATCTTGACTGTCTAATGACATATAGTGTCTAGTGGATTTAAGTTGCTGAGAAATCTTTGTCTTATATAGGGTCCAATTAGCTTTTTTGAAATTTCTTTTTTTATTTTTAGTACAAAGTCCAACATCAAATTCCACCTTCATTTTGATTACTAAATGATCACTGCCTAAATTTTTGTTTATTACATTCCAATTAATTTTAATTGCAATATCGTCAGTTGCAAACGATATATCAAGGGAAGATTTTTGGACTTCATATAAACTGATAAAAATTCCAAAAATGCTGGAAATGGATTCTGTTAGTTGTCCTATAACACCCTGACTAATTTTTTTTAAATATTTTCAATGTACAGAAACGACTTTTCTACAAATTTATTATAAGTATAGATTATTTATTTATTTGTATCATAACCAAATTAAAATAATTAATACAGCTTTAGAGTATTGTACCTCAAAAACAAAAAAACGGAACCCTTATAGGGTTCCCTTTTTACACTTCACTCTCACTATTTCCACTATCAATTTTTTTGTAATCTGAAATTAATTTCAGATATTCAGGTTAAGCTACTAATAAAACGCAGCCAAAAGATTTTAGCATTTATTATCTTTTTTGCTTCATTTTGTGTAAAATTCACTGCGTTATCTTTATGTATATCAAATTTATGTGTAGTATGTATTTCCCTATAGACCTATAGTTATGAAATTTATGATTCTCATTTTAAGAGCTGAGTCACCAAGATGACTCTGTTGATGGTTAGTATTACAAATGATTCCTAAAATTATGTTAGATTAACAATTTCTTTCTTATTACGGTTGCTTACATTAAGTTTAATTTATAAAACAATTGAATTGAATTTGTTATATAAGTTCCAATTGTTCTACCTGCAACTCGCGAAAAGTAAGATCTTACGAGTATAATACAAAGAAAGAAAAAAATACGAGAAGAAAAAAATATTATTGATTTATTAATTTATTTCATAGCCCGCGGCTTCGTCCGCTTGAACTACATGATTATTTATTTAATAAACAGAATTGACTGAAAACTAGAATGACTTCTAATGTTTTTTTTCTACATTATCATAATTTCTACAAGGAATTTAAAAATACGACCAATATTGATACTTGATATTTATAATAATAAACATTGAGCATTGATACGTAAAGCTAATTATTGATTATACTGTAAGCGAACTCGTGTGGGGTAGATATAGACGAAAATAACGAAAAGCAATATAATTGTGTTAATCGAGGCATGCACGAGTGTCGAGTATAAAAATGTATTTAGTACTCCTAGCTTATGTTATGTTAAATAATTGGGTCACAATAATAACCTCATTTCATTCAACACTGATGACGCTAAACAACAATTCCTAAAGCATTATATTCATATCTCTTAAGGCTAAGCTGGGCTGTTTGGGTTCCATATCTGTCTGAAACTGTATCCTAAATATTGCCTATACTTAATAACTATATATCAAAAAATTCAATTCCGGAGATTAGCGCTTACTAACAGACGAATAAACAGACAAACAGACAATTTTTTTTGTGGATTTGATCTCTATTACTGTTCCTAAAACCCCCTAAATTATTATTTTCTAAATATATTCAATGTACAGACGTTTTGTACTGATTAATTATATGTATAGACTAAATTAGTGTAGGTATATACCCATAAACTTACTGCTAGACATCAGTAACAACACTATATAGAATTATTCTATTTCTTGTCGAAGACCTATATATATTATCATAGTTTTTTTGCAAATTAATTAGTGCTTATAATTAATGACACACATTTACTTCATACAATGTACAAATCCATTATACTCGTATAAAAGAAGCTTTTTAATAAAATATACAACAAACATGTTTTGTTTAGCCATGATCAGTCAAATACAAGAAACAGAACGTGACACCGCTCGCCTCATTACTCCAATATTTAAACCACATTTTGACAACCATAATGACTGCCATCATCACCATAATCTTCATCATCACCATGATCCCCATCAAGACCACGATCCTCATCATGACGATGATCCTCATTTTCACCATGATTATTTGCCTGTCCTCGTCCATTACTGGACAAAGCTCTTTTCAATAATATGCCTCGGAATTTGACCATCAGCTCTTACGTATCCAGCCGTTGCCAGTAAAATGTAAGAAATAATAAGTGCTTAATACCAGCAAACCTATATTATGCCTAAGGTCCCGTCCATACGTACGTCTGTCTGTCTATTTTTCAGGACTAATTATATAAAGAAGGCGTGGAAATATCAAGCTGAAATTAATGTGAAACATCCCGATCAACAATACACTAAATTCAAGGAAAACTCGGCTTCTGGACTCGACTTCAATATTAGGAGGTTAATGGGCAAAACTGTGTCGCCCTCGATTAGTTTTTTGGTTTTTTTTTTTCAAATTCAGATAGTAAGATTTACTTCTATCTTTCCTTAACAAATGTCAGCTGTATGCGTAATGTAATAATTTGTTAATCTACTTCATATTAATTTATAAAACACTTCCATCCCTTTATTTACAGAAAGAAATTTATTATCTAAGCGGACCATAGACCTTAATAAGATAAATCGATTGAGTGGATAAATTCTTTTGAGGGCACCAATAGCAAAATAACTCGTTAGTGTCTCCGGTTGGCAGATGTGGTTAACAAGAATGGTCGTCAAAACACGAATGCCGATGCTTTATCTAGAGTAAAAATTTATGCTCTAAGAAAGCAACGAAAACTTCAAAGTAGATGTCAATGTCGATGAAACTGAAATGCGAATACACCGTGACCATAAATCACCTAAAATCTTTACCCTTACCTTGTATAAGTTTTTGCTCTTTCGTTGGGGCAGGGTTAGCAGGGGCCATAAGCGCGGTCACCTTTTTCTCCGCCGTCGTCGTTGCTGTTATATCTTCAGTAAGCGCTTTAACGGATGCTAGCGGTGGACGCAATCTTTTCGCTGGTAAGAGTGATGGACTGGATGGACAGGTGCTACCCATAGTGCCAACCTGCAGCATGATCTTTCACATAAGCTAGTCTGAGGCATCAGATTGCGTCTTTCGCGATCTAGGGTTTTGCGCTGGCCTCTCTTGCTCTTGCCGAACGCAATCTATCTCCTTTCTCATATTATGGATTTCTCTGCGTAGTTCACTTTCGAGTCGGGCATTATGAGCACCAGTTCTTTAGTCGCCGTGCGCTGAACCAAAGCATCAACTGCGATCGCGATCGGCCTGGTTGCTTCCTTCAGGACTTTATTGAATCCCCGAATCCCGTTAAGGTCGGATGCCAGACTGGTTTCCTCCGGTTCAACTTCTGACAGCAGCGACATACTCGAAAGAAGTGAGTTAGCCATGTTGCGAACGCCGACTATTTCTTCTGACAGCTCTGCTGCCGATCTTCCCCGCTCCTCTTTGGTTCAGGCGCTGAGCACCTCCTTCAACTCTGTCAAATCTGCCCGCTGGCCAGATATTGTTGGCCGCCTTTTGCCTTTCCTACTGGCAGCTATTTTTGACACCGGTCTATCAAGTTCTCCGTCTCCGAAACAAAACGGATGGTTACTTAGATTACGTGGCCATCTCCTCGTCTCTTTTCAATACGGCGTCTTTTCAATACGCGCTTTCGATCCCTATGACCCCACTGACGTGAAACTCTCCGTACGTGAGTCCACAACCGAGAATTTAGCGCCTGGCGACACAGGCTCTCGCCTCGATAACAAACCGTACACATGCGAAACCTTGTTTCAAAGGTTCGCACGCCTTGTTTTGGCGGTCGAGGAGTACTGTGAGGTTTTAGTGGGTCCGTCTCCGGCCTACATATGCCGGTCCGCGAGTCCCACATAACCCGCTCGAATCCCCATTCGGGCCGGTATCCGTAACAGGATTTCCTCACAAAAAAATGACCTACGTCTTAGTCATAGGCCTCCTCCAATTTCCTCCGATGGTCTCTTGTGATGGCGAGCTTTCTCCAATGTTTAAGTAGGTCGTCTTCCCATCTTTTCACCTACATACCCCTGTTTTTCCGTCCCCATGACATCCTTCGTCCATTTGTCGATTTTTATCCTCCTCATATATCAAGTCCATTTCCATTTTAGTGACCGTATGATGCATAATACATCATTAACTCTTGAAATTTTTCTGATCTTAGTAGCTCTTCACTTATCTTTTCTTTTGATAGCACCATAAGTATTTGGTTAGTTTTAAAAGTTTGAGGGCAAGGTTGGTAACCATAAGTGAGACAAGGAAGATTGCATGTGGTATATACTTTGCTCTCTTCTGAGATAGATATTTTTGAATTTTTCAAAATTTCTTTTAATGACCGCCGCGTCTTCTTTCTATTTCTTTAAATAGCTGATCTTTTACTGATATAACCTGTCCTAAGTATATGCACTCATTAATATATCCTATTTGGCCATTATTAATTTTTATAGTTGTTTGTTAACACATTTGTCATCACTTTAGTTTGGAGGTGGTTTAGGGTTTAGGGTGGTCTCTATGTGGAGCCAAATATAATTAAGTAGAGTTTAAGTTAGTTTTAAGCTAGCTGTCTAAAAGAGAAGTCGTTTTTAAATCTAACTTGTCTCTTTATTAAACGCTACGTTAGTATTTGAGTAGTTACAAACAAAATTATACAATAGATGTAAACCAAATACAGTTATATTAAAATAAAAG
>DWGR01004272.1:0-11286 GCA_018247715.1 Heliconius burneyi | reverse complement strand
GGTCATATTGGTGTGTGGAGTAACGCTTGCGGGAGAGTACTCGGCACTCAGTGTGAGGCGGGCTGGGAGCTACATTGTAAATTCCGGCGACGCGCGGGAGGGGTGGCTGAAGGCGCGGGCGAGCGCACGGGCGGGCGGCACGGCTGCGGGCGCGGGTGGAGGGGGTGAGGGAGGCTCACCATCCACTATTGATATTTCACTGCATATTCTACAGTCCTCACAAAGGACCACCGAACCTAGCCCGCATATCCTGGAGAAAAGGAGGTATTTACCTGTTCACCTTGCACAGGTAAATTTAAAAATTCAATTATATTTTGAATATTATATAGTACTGGTCGGTTTGTAGACTCAATTATCAGATCTGTAATATGTTCTCATTACCTTCTACATATTCAGATATATGTCTCTATAGCCTTTTAGTATCCTAGTAGTTTAAAAAGTATTCGTAGTCAGACTTACGGCTGATACATTCTTTCGGTAATTACAAAATTGGAAATAAATAAATTTCAATAAAGCAGGTGTTTTATTTTTACTATAATATTACAATATTTTTTCATACAAATTGTCTATTATGTATACTTATATCTATTATAAGACATGAATACAACAGTTATTGTATAACCAAATGCAAATAAGAACTTACCATATACCCATCAGTTTTATCACGTCCACTGCTGGACATAGGCCTCCCCTAAGACCAGTGGAATCCCGAGAATCTTCTTTCCACATTTATCTATTAATATTTTAAAATAATTGATAATTGAAGGTTATTTACCTCCGACACAAGTAAACTATCAGCTCGAAAGGAGTCAGCTCCTTTCTAGTTGTTTGTTTACTGTTCAAACCGTTAAATATAATATTTTCCTGAATTATGGGTAAAAACACTATCGATAAAGTCACCTTTCAAACATAAAACACTATATCATAATTATGCATTCGTTTGAGAGTTACGGTTCGACAAGTTCAAAAGACATGGAGGTCTTCATACTTTTTAGGTGAGCTTCCTCCAACATAATCAGTACTATAATTTTTAAGGTCAACTAAGGTCTCCCTTTATCTTATTTACCATTTTCTATACTTTCATAAGTATTTTTTGCACTTATCATTCACTTGTCTCTAGGCACGTTCTTCTTCATTCTCATACTGACATTCTTGCTAGTATCCGCAATACTGTGAATCTTTTCATTGTGGATTCAAAAATCAAAACTGTCTCCACGTATTCTACAGAGAGATCGTATGTCCGTAATGTTATGGATACGATCTTATATACAAAAATATTCTTTCATTCATTCTTCTTCTGAAATAACTACGTTTTGCTGCCTTATAACAAATATAAGTAATTGTAACATATTTTTGGATAAGCACGCTAGGAACATAAGCCCAAACGAATGTCCACCACTCTACTCATTTACAGGATAAGGATAGAACTCTTGATATAGAAGAGAATTGGTACTTTATGCCTATAAAACCTTTTTTTTCCTCCCAGGTCACGAGGACCACCGAGACCCGCATTTATATCAAAGTTTATTTCTATCCTACTAATATTAATTATGTAACAATAATTATTATTGTACATTACACAATATTATAGATATGAAAGTTTGTAAGGTATTTACACGCAAAACTACTGAACTGATTTAGATGAAACTTTGCAGTAGAATAGCTATATAAATAACGCCTAGATGCGTTATTATTACGTTAGGTTACATTTTATGTAAAGATTTTTGTATAATTCAGGTACAATACAAAAATAAGTTTAAGTACTCCTTCCCTTTTTTGACTCTTTAACTGCTTTGTTTTGTTACATCTAATAATCTAGAAAACTAATGAACCGATTTCATCATCCTTTCTAGGCCAAAATTCAAACATTAAAAGTTCTATCATTAAATGCTTAGCAAAAATTTGGTTTATTACTTTCTTAATTGGCAAAAAAACCTGTTTTTTTAAGTAAATAAAATACAAAAATATCAGTCCCATCGTTCCCTTAAAACGAACTAAAAATACATAATAATAACGCATGTTCGCTAAAGTATTTGCGAGGCCGCCGTGGCGCAACGGCACAAGGTGTGACTGTAACGCTGACTGTAACGCGACAGTCTTGGGTTTGATTCCCACTCAAGGAAGTGAAATATTTATTAACGTTTATATTTCTATTTTCTTCGCTCTAGTGTCTTAACACTATGTTCCCTTACCCTGCCGTGAGCGGGATAAAGCGTGAAGCTGACTTTTTTGATTTTGCTAAAGTAAATTGTACACTATTTAACCTTCAACTTAAATAACCTTATAGCTTCAACAGAATTTAGTTTAAGTAACAGATAAAATATATAGCTTACTATTGTTATTATTCAAAGAATAAACAAGTTCTATAACCAAAACTGTAAAAAATTGTGAGAGTTCGCTATCATAACGCCGCACTCGTTTGGCCGCTTCGTTTCGTCCGTCCCGGTGCCGGCGCGTTAAACGCGATCATTACACTCGGCTTGCCAACCTCAACGTACCAATAAATGTTATTTCAATATTTCAGGAATTTAAAACTGTTTTTAAATTTCATATAAGTAAAATAAGTGTTCATTATATTTGATTTGATTTTATTTACTAAAGTCTAATTAAAGAATGAAATGATAAAAGTCTAATTAAAAAACATTCATTTTAGCTTTACGCTGTATCCCGCATTTAGCAAGGTAGACAGAGGGAACCTAACGTTAATTTGCCTTTGCCTCGCCACCAGAGTGAAGAAATGAAAAGATAATAATTAACGGAGTGTCTTATCTCTATGTTAACTAACAAAGGCAATAGCCTGGCATTGAATTCAAATAAATTGGTGGAAAGTTGGGAACGGAGTGTCCTAACACTATTCTCTCTGAAAACCCTACTGTATGCGGGATACAGCGTGACTCAACTTTACGCTTTATGCCGCACACAGCAGGGTAGGCATATAGTGTTAGGGCACTCCGTTCCCAACTTTACACCAATTTTTTCGAGGTTTTACGTGTTGAGTGGCGGAACTAAACGCCAGGCCTTTGTGCCAGAGTGCAAAATGAAAAAATAAGAAAACAACTGAGAGGCCCGTTATTATGCACGCCGGCCGTTATCGGGTGGCAAAGGTGAAGGCCTGCGGAAAGGGCACGTAACGGGATCTCTGCTTTCCCTCGACCTTGGACGAGTTCAACCCTTCTAGGTAACTTCGACATGTTAAAATAGATTATCCTTATTAGGGTACCTATATTATTTACGCTAGCTCTTTCATTAAATTGTACTAGTCTGCAAACATAGAGCAATCCATATCTATATCTATAAATCTGTATTTTTAACCGACTTTCAAATCAAGGAGGAGGTCAATTAAATATTTTCGACTCGATATTCGATTAATTTATTCGATTAATTATTTTAAGGCTGTTTCTGAACGAGTAAATTATTTAAATTATTCATTAACATCAACACATATAACTCAGTCAATTCTGTTTATTAAATGAATAATCATGTAGTGCGAAAGCGAGCGAAGCCGCTGGCCGGCCGCTAGTATAATAAAAATCTTCAGCACTGGACAGAAAAAATAAAATAGCATAAACAATAATATTTTATATTATTTTTACTTGTTAAAGAAAAAGTGAGTTAAAAAATCAAATTTGCTCATATATTTCCGTTAGATTTCGCACGATATTTCATTATAATGAAGACGGAACATTTTATTACCTAACGAGAAATCCATTTTTTGACGTAATCTGGCACTTATCAAAGCAATTATTCATGGCAGGTTGCACTTAAAATTTAAAATTTATCTCAAGATATACGAAGTGCATTGTTGATTATGCACTAAGTTTTATTGTTTTGATACATTTAATATGGAAACAAGGGGATTGACGACAGGCGGCGGCGCTATACTCGTAAACCGCGCTCGTTAACTGCGCCGGCGCAGCGCTCGCTGCCTGAGTGCTCAGGGAATTGACGCTATTATGACTACTCGATACTCGTGTTTCTTATCGAATTATTCGATAAGAAACATTTAAAAATATTTTAGTTTTTAATAATTCCAGCACAAAATTTATCGTATTACTATTAATATACAATATTGTGATAATAATATTATATATTATAAAGAAGTCAATACAGCAATACTCTACGATAACGCCTGTTAGAAAACTGAGGCTACATTCTAATTAAAACATTCACAAATGCGTTTTTCATTCGATTGTACTTATAATTTCAAACATTCTGACATTCTATGTCGTAATAAAAGATCGTTATAGGATTATTTATATTAGTATTACTTTGAATTTAGTTCACATTGTCAACGAATTATTCAATAGCCTGCCTTCTAAACATACGAATGAAGCGGTAGCTCATTTCTGATAATTGATGACTTAGAGGTGGACAACAAAGTGTTAAGACGGCCGTCACGAGCCTCGTTCCCAGAAATTAATATTGAAATTCCATTTTATATCACATATTTTTGGATAACCAACCATAATAATCAAGAGGCCATCATTGTGCTGTGGGATAGTGACTGATTGTACACGCAATGGTTGTTGGTTCGATACCTATACTTGATCTATGCCTTGCTATATATGGCAAGAAGGTGAAATAAAAAAAAATAAGGAATTATGGAAAAGCAACCGTATCTGACGCTAGGATCTCTCTCAGAGTCATTAATTGCAGTTAAACTTACATTTTATTACATAATTATAAAATAGTTACATTTGCATAGTTACAAAGAATAATGTATGTGTTTGTGTAAGCTATCGCTTGTATTATTTTAATCTTTTAATGTAAATAGTTATATTATAGTATTGATATTTACAATTCGTTACATTTCAAGGCTAACTTGTCATATAATAGTCGAAAAACAGTTCTCAGAACACATAAACGTAACATATATTTATGGCATTAAAATACCGAGAAGCATATAACTACTAAAATTATACTGCGAATAAATTATCTGAATTAAAAAAAGTTATATATCTATTTGTGTTAATTAAGAAACATTTAGAAAAGCTTCAGAAAGCTAAAGCTTTTTATATTAGTTGATAATTAAAAAGTGCGTTTTAAGGGACTGCTTGAATAATTTTTCAATGCTTATTTTCAGTTCGAACTCCACTGCAATGAAAAGGGCAGCCTATAATGAAAGACTTGCTGAATAAAATTGTTAAATAAGTAAATAGTAATATATTTACTTACATATTGAGAAATAAAACATAAACAAGCAGCAAATTAAATTAACAACAAGAAAAATACTGAAATAACAAGAGCTATATTTTATTTTTTGTTTTATCAAGACATTATAAACATAATTTAATATTCAAACAGCATATAAAATCATCTATTAGTCACCGGAACGAAAAACTCAGTCATAAATCAATATCATTCATAATATAACGTGTACGATGTACTGAGGTGCGCGCGCGCAGGCTTCGGGGAAGGAAGCGGCTCTCGGAACAACACCTGCGCACTTGCGATGCGAGACCTCACGCCTCTATTATACTTGCCGTGTAATAGACGATCATTGGCCGTAATCTTCATATATAATCGATACTAACACTTCTGGATATTAAATCAGAATTAAATTTTGAATTGTTTTGAAAAGTTAAGATTTTATATGGCTGCACTTTATTTTGATTCATGCGTGCGTTTTCTTACGTGATCATCATGGTGTACTGGGAGAATATCTGATTTTAAACTCTATGGTTGCAGATTTGATCTCCACTCGTCGGTATGGTATAGGCTCGGATATATTGTTTAGCTTATGTTTGTTTCCTCAACTGGGTTAGTGGACTTTGGGTTCTCTTTCTTATCCTTAAGAAAAAATCGAAGCTTTAATCAAAATTGCGAAGTTTAAAATAAAAAAATTGTAAGTAAGGTTAGTAAAATAAAATTTTGACATAGTTATTTGTGACTGGGAGAAAATAAAGCAATTAATAGGTATTAAGGGTTAGATGGTCGTTGTTTTAGAAATTTTAAAGTTTAACAGTTTAAGATTTAAAATTATTATATACTTTATTATTTTAGAAGAAACTTACTTTTAACATTTTTGAAGAGTAATTCTATACTAGAGAATAAAAATATATTTTAGAAAAAAATAATCAGCTTCAAGCTGACTCCCGCTCACAGCAGGGTAGGCAGAGGGAACCTAGTGTTAAGACACTCCATTCCACACTTTCTGCCGAATTCTGGAGGTATTGTGTATTGAGTGGCAGAACTCAACGTCGCGCTTTGCCTCGAAACCAGAGCGAAGAAATGGAAATATAAACGTAAATAAATATTTTACTTCCTCGAGGGGGGATCGAAACCACAATATCTGTACGTAGCTAGTCTTGAACATGCGCGTCTTAGGAACCGTCCGTTATTTGATCACTAAGCCTGTTCTCATCCAACTGCGTCATAACTTATATGTTATGACATAAATGTAGGGCTACTTTGAACTTTTTATTAATTATCTATACGGTCTTTAAAACAATATTTTTCTTTCTTAATACAAAACGAATTTTACAGTAATTGTTATGCTTTGTAAGTACTAGGAGATATCATAAAATGGTATTCACCACGTTACATGTATAACCAAATGCATTTCACACATATGAGAGTACTCTTCAAAAACGCCGACGTGCGTGTTACACACAATTCTATAACAGATAGACCTTTAACAGGAATTTTCGTAAAAATATATGTTGTCCATTATCAATGATTTAATGCAGCAATAAATCTTGAAACAAAAAAATTAAATGAAATTCAATGTATAAACTTGCTATTGTAGGTAGTTATTTACTGTTTTTAAAGTTTTTATTTTTATTAATTAATTTTTCAGCTTCCCACTGGAGCTGCTTGCCTGCATATAGCAGGATAGACTGAGGGAACCTAGTGTTAAGACACTCCCTTCCCCACTCTTCGCCGAATTCTAAGAGTTGAGGCCTACAAATTAAAAATGTGAGGCAAGTCGTGGTGCAGGGGAACAATGTGTGACTGTAAACCCGACTGGTCGTGGGTTCGATTCCCACTCGAGGAGATGAATTATATTTATTTAAATTTATATTTTCATTTCCACGCTCTGGCATTGAGGCAAAGCGCGATGTTGAGTTCTGTCACTTAACACGCAATGCATCCAGAATACGACAGAAAGTGGGGAATGGAGTGTCTTAACACTAGGTTCCCTCTGCCTATCCTGCTATGTGCAGGATACAGCGTGAAGCTGATTCTTAATTTTTAATTTTCTAAGAGTGGAGTGTTGAAACTTAGCGCTGCGTGTTTACCTTGGTACCAGTCGCGTGTTTGTGTCCATGTGCTACGACGCGCGACAGCATCATCATCCAAATATCTTTTATTCAATAAAACTGGGAACTAAAAAGTTAACAAAAGAAAGTTTTTTTTTATGCAGTGTAAAAGTTTGCGATTGTACTATTTTTAACTTTTTTATTTTCTTTTAAAATAAAACATTATACCAACATTCATTCTTTAAAAATTGTGTAGATGGAAGAATGTAGGCATAAAATGTAGGTAAAATGATATTAAATATATATTTTTTCGAACTTGAGATTAATGCTGTTATTGGTTTTACAACGATACCGGTTGGGTCCCTGAAGAAATGTAAGCACTAAGTGGCTGCCTGTGAGGATTAAATATTTAATTGTTATATTTGTTGTCACCTTTTTCTGTTCTCTATTAAAGGTGCCTTCTATAAAAGCTATAAAATTTTATTAAATATGATCACATATTAGATTTAGAAACGATTTTTAAAATTACACATAGTTCTCCATCTTTACGAAGCAATTTTATACATTGAAACTAAATAGTAGCATAAGTAGTTCAACTAAAGAAGTTTTATTGTCATTGATGTGACTACATTGATAATTCTTTAATATATTTAAAATTTACAACATTCTTCCAAAGTTTTTCCTCCTCCATCCTTCCTCTCTCATAATTCTTCTATATACATCAAAAGTACGCGTCAACGAGCAAACATTTTATAATTTCCCTAAAACATTACGATACAAAAATCAATAGATTAAATTGGATAAACACGGTATTAGTACAAAATATGATTAATAGTGTGGAGCGAGTCGCAGGGCAATCAATCTCACATGATTGATGGTTATCCGAGCAGTGTCGCATTTACATACTTACATACATACCACCGCTAAACTTATATATAGTTTTACATCTTCAAATGTCTCCCGAATATAAGAGGGTGGGTAGAGACGGCCTAGTGCATAGACACTCTCGTTTCCTATATTTCGTTCAATTTCGATATGTTCGTTGAGTTGTTTAATCACGGCGCGGGGTCACAAGCGTGTAAAAGGTTAAGAGTACGATTCCCAGATTCTATTCTAGGAAATGAAATATTTAATATTTTCATTTCTTGACTCTGGTCGGCGTTAGACGAAGTGTCTTAATGGGAATGTAGTGTCTTAACACTAGGTACTGCTGAATCTGACCAAAGCGAAAAAAATAAATGCATTTAAAAAAATGCTTATAACATTGCCAAGAGTTAATAGAACTCACAACAATACGTATAGAGACATTTCCCAACTGCCTCGATGGTATTATTTTATTTATGAGCTATTAAATCTTACTTACACGATGTATTTACATTTAATTAATAGAGGTGAATATTAATGATACAATACAAAGGAAACATTGTATAAAAAAACATGTTTGTCAATGATACTGACAACTGTGTTGATATCGTGATTTGCTATGAAGAACATTGTATGTTGGAAGATTAAAATTAGCAAGTTACTGAAATTAAATGTATATTGTAATAAAAATATATATTTACTATATAGAATCTTTACGTAGATCTCACATATTGTGAGAAAATTACTAGAGACGTTGCAATTAATGATAATAAAAAGGTTAAGCAGAAAATAAATTCACTTGTTCGTACAAGGACTTTCCTTCTCAGCCTTTTAGTTGAATAGTTAAATCCTATTTTAAGGCATCTTTACACTTCTATTATGCAAAATTTGAACTTTCCCAGTACAGCATTATCGTTTATTTTGTATTTCAATCGGTATGTGAAAGTGATGTACAGGTTGTAAATCGACGGATCAACGCTTGTCTATCTTGTTGTTCTTGTTGTACTTATCACTCTTTTATGAGAGGTTTTAAATATCTTCCGAACCACTCAAATTTTCTGAACGTATATATGTTAGGAAGATATTTAAAAATTAATGATTGTTGGGAAAAAAATCCGTTTCTTAGAGAAAATTGGCAAGTACAGTGTCTGGGTTTTTTTGTCTTATACGTTTTGTGTTAATAATAGGCCTTTTGTATTATATAATTATTTAGAACGATCGGTTTATAAATCTTGGAAATAACATAGAAACAACAATCGTTTTTGAATTAGCTAAATTTTATCATAAACTTTCAAGGGCTGCAGCGTTTATATCAATAGCTTAGTATCATCATATTAACAGTTCAAGGTCGATGTCGAAGGAGGATGTCTGATAAGGATACAGATAACGATAAAGTCAGTTCAATCATTGCCTGAAATCGCCTCCACAGGTGTCACCGGGATGTGCTGAACATTGATATATACAATGCTGTTTCCAAAGGAATGTTTGCATTCACCGTGTGTCGCAGATGATGCTATCTGTTATTGTTGCATATTTAATGGGGATACCTGCTATTATTATAAGATTGTATTTACTTGTATGTAATTTTGCTTTTTTATTATTCTCTTCCACTAGTTGTAGGTTAGCGTAATATTAATATCAAAGATATAACAGTGACAGATTATAGATGTATGGACAGATATCTTTTATATCTGTTGAGACACTATGATATCTTTCATCTCATTACGTTAGTGATTCAACTGTGCGTACAGTAAGGAAAACTAACTTACCATTTTTGTTTCTGGGTGTTTATTCTAAAAAAAATATAAATATATCCATATTTAAGAACAAAACAAGATATCTTATCTGTTAAAGTAATAAATTATCATAATACACTACAGCGTCAAAGATCTACGGAAAGACGTCCCCATATTTTAATGAAGCATATTTAAATGAAACTTCCGCTTCTAAATGAATGAATGGATATTGTAAATGAACCGATAATGAATAGTAATAGTGGCAAATCAAACAATCAAATGTTTCAATATGCACTCGTAGCGTTATGCCAGTCACGAGTCACGCAGGTGTGCGACGCGCGGCCCGCATCGCAAGTACCTACCTCTACCTCTACCTACACTGTATCTATAATACATGTATTTATTGACCAATCATATCCACCAAATTCGTCTTTGTCACTAAGAACAAAGCGAATTGACCAATAAAATCCATAACAGTACAAAGATTTTTCAAAATGTATTCACTGCAAAAATTTAAACAATTTATGAATATTTATACAGGATGCATTTAAGAAGAAAGCCTGAACGATATGTACAGCGTTTTATTGCGCATTGTGACGGCCGTTTTAGTATAATCCAATGATATATTAAGTCGAGTGTCTAAACGAAAAACATCTTTTCATTGATATGTTTCGTTCATTGTTTAAACACTTTTTTATATTAAAAAGTATTCATATTGATATGTCAATAATTTTACAAATTAAATATCCTATAATAATTCAATAATTATATAAATTCCAGGGACACAAGGGTGTGACTACAATGTGACGGTTATGGGTTCGAACCTCACCTGGAAAAAATATTATTTTCATTTTTTCGCAACAAGACAAAAGCCTCAAATTGAGTACCAGCATTTAAGATGCAATGCCTCAAAAAATCGGTAAAAATGGGGGAACGGAGTGTCTTAACACTAGGTTCCATCTGCCTACCCTGATATGTGCAGGATACAGCGTGAGCCGTATTCAATACAGCTCTTGATTACTTTTATTTTGTGTGCAATATGAATAACAAAATGCCTTCAACAATAATACTCGTAAAAATAAGATGATTTTCGTTATCACTCACGGAGATCGTGGCGCGGTGTGCACCGACTGCACTTGAGGTATGTACTAAATGTTTATACGTACTATAACAATATTCAAGAATTGTTTTATGAAAAGCTACTTTGGAAGCTTAATTATGTAGATTATTAATGTAAAGAAGAAGTTGGGAAAACTCACTCTAACAAAGTAGTTTTTTTGAGTACGCAGAGGGAACCTAGTGTTTAAACACTTCTTACATAGAGACATCCATATATAACTACTTCTAAAACACAAAGCCTACCAGCCTATAATGTACAAAAACAAAAAGGTCAACACTATACCATACAAAGTGTACCAACGTCTACAATATTCTTATATTAAGACCCGGCTTATAATATCTCATATGCAAAACTGGTTCCAAGA
>DWGR01004271.1:0-11287 GCA_018247715.1 Heliconius burneyi | reverse complement strand
TTCTATGGTAAAAGGACAAGGCAAACGAGCGTTCGGGTCACCTAAAGTGATCACCGCCGCCCACGACCCCGTGCAACACCAGAGGAGTTACAGGTGCGTTGCCGGCCTTTAATTGACCTTGGCCTTGATATCGCTCCAAATTTTTCCTTTGAGAAAATTTCACTCCAATGAAAAATTCTAGGCGCGTCTTTTGTCTTTCTTTCGTGTGAATACAGTCACGTATTTCATACATAGGAGCTGAAAATATAGTGAAGTGAGTTAATTACATTTGTACAGACTCGAGTAGTCTTGATTTAGTTATACTCTGTTAAGAGTTATTATACCTGTAATAAGTTATGTATCACTTGAGAAATATTTTAATTCTTTGTTTCATCTTACTTGAAAAAGGTTAATGAAAAAGAAATGTAACTGAAACGTAGTATGTTTATATTTGTGAAATAATACTTTTATAGTTAATTATGAGTATTTCACTATGCTGATGTACGGATGGTTCATAAAATATACAATTAAAAATTTACATATTTTTTAAGCCCTTACATTTATTGTGCGACTTATTTCCCAAAAGCATTATTAGTTTATCTTAAGTTATATTTATAATCAAATAATGTGCTTGATTAATAAAAAACTGGACAAGCGCGTGTAGGGCTCACCCATCGTTCTTGTTAATATTATACTGCCAGTATATTAGGTAAAATGCAATATACGTCACTTGATTAGATATTGAACTTAGTGTTTTCATAAATTAAATAAAAAATAAAAGTAAATTTCAGGTCATATCCTCCTCAGTTATACCAAATATTTGATTTACCACAGGTTTTATGTAAATAGTTAGCCACAGTTCATAAACCATTCCATTCAATGAAGTATATTTCTTTCAAAGGTTCGGTCGTGCGGAAATACGAAGGCTTACATAATACGAATCTATTGGCGAGGGTTAGTGAATGTGAGTCCGTATTAATAATTATTAACATTGCTTTTAAAAATACTCACTGTCGTGGCGCAGCGGCTGTGACTGACAAATACGTGTCTGTGTACTGGTGTCGAGGCAAAGTAGGGCGTTGAGTTCTGCTACTCAACACGCAACGCCTCCAGAATTCGGCAGAAAGTAAGAAACTGGGTTCTTAACACTGGGTTCCCTCTGCCTACCCTGCTCTGCTGTGCGGGATACAGCGTGAAACTGATTTATTTATACTATTTAAAAAAATATATTAACCGTGTTAAGACAGTTCGCTACGTTTGAATACAATTTATGTTTTACTATTCCTCGCCGAATTTTATACACGAAATTAAGATATACAGTATTGCATATTTAAATTTATTAAAAGAATTGAATAAAAATAATAAAGTTAAATGTGTGCATAATCTATATATTTTGGTTCCATTTAACTCATGTTGCTTATTTCTTCAAACATCCCATGTTCTCAATATCGCTCCTAAAACCTCAAGTCAACCTAAAACACATTATCAAACCTCACTATACTGGGGTATACTTTCCCATGAGGATACTTTCCCATGAGTTATGCTCGTGCTAATAAAAACATTTTTTTAAAATTGGTCCACACATTACAATGAGATATCGATGTACAGACAAAAAATATATAAATAAGGAATATAAAATCTCCATTTTTTGAAAGAAAAAGTCGGTTAAGAACTGACAATATCGTTGTGATGCCTATTAGTTATAAATAACTAATCAAATTAATATTTTTATTGAGTTAACAAATAATAAAAAATACGATTTTCTTTAGTTCTTATAATACAAAAGGTTAAATAATATTGAAACTCTTTATTGAAAAATTATGTACAGTACACTTTTATGGACAATTCACAATTAGCATATTAATAGCATATCTATCATACGAAAGGAAAACTCACAGCGGCCTCGCAGAATAAACTGTCGTTATTATTTTATATAATAACAAAACGATTGTGGTGGAATACAATTATAGAGATACAAACATACAACTTGAAAATAATAATATCTCGTAAAACTAAATAGAATCTCTGGGTTTCTAATATTTTTTGTACAATCTTTATAATAATAATAATGCAATGGCAGCTGCGTCAAGTGCCCGGTATGGGCTATGATTATGAACTTGGTATTGTAATAGCAAAAAGTTTCTTTTTAAATGATTTTTTTTATATTTTTAAGACAAGAAATAAGTTAAACATATTGTGAATATATAAAAAGACTAATTAATATTTTACAAATATTTTTTTTTTGGAAAATTACAATAAAGAATTTTGAGTTTGAAATTTGAGTTTAAATTAAGATAAGCCTAGTAAGATAATATCTACTTTACCTTGAAAAATATTGTAATCCTCACTTGTCAGAGACAGTCAGGTATGACTATTTTGCTGCTTACTTGAAGTAATGGACTAAATGGGAAAGTTTCTTTTATGAGCATGCATGTAGCAATAGCTTATGTGAATAAAGCGTAATATACACGCTTTGTGCTTACACCGCGACGGGACTTTATAAAAAATTTAAAAATTTTTAGTAATTAAAAACGAAAATAAAAACGAAATAGTAATTAAAAATTTCAAGGCACCCTTCAGTATATTTAGCTTTTGTAGTTGTAATTGTTTTACGCTTAAACAAATTTAAGTTTCACTTACATCATAGCCTCTCATTTACAGTCCTCGTTAATTAATTTCTTTAATTATTTACTCGCTGCCGTATAAATGGCACATGCAAAGAGTTGTCTTCGTTAGTTCAGTCCAAAGTTTGAACCAAAAAAGTTTTCCAGTTCTAAGTAAATAGAATAGGCACCGCAAAAAAATTGTTCAGTAAAGGTTTTAATTATATTTTATACTTAATAATACGATTTTATAAAGTTTATTGGGACGCGATTATGTCAGTATTATTAAAAGACAAAAGATAACATATGTTAGTTAATTTTTGGTCTTATTCAAGCGGGGAATTTAAATTATTAGAAATACATTAAATACTATTGCACAATACATTGTACAATAGCCTGAAATAAATAAGAAAATAAATTAGTGAATTGCTATACTGCGACGAAGTGCGGCGTCAACTTCCTCCATTCATCATTCCACCAAGATGGTTTTGAAATCATCATCATTGATTCAGATGGAAATAGAGAATGCCTTAACATAAGGTGTTTTCTACCTACACTGCTATGTAAGATAGCTAAACCGTAAAGCTGAAAGAAGAACATAACTATTACAAACATTCTCTAAGTAAATTAATCCCAGTACGCTCGACGGCCGCAAGCCGAAGTTCGAGTCCCGCAGGGGGCGCCCTTACAGTCGTTGACTTCCTCACAGACAGCCACTTAGTGCTTGTATTTCTTCAGAGACAGAGTACCCTCGTCCCTACCCAACCGGTGTCGCTGTAAAAGCCTATAGGGCTAACAGCATTAACCTCATGTTCAAAAAAAAATCTAAGTATCATAAACTCGCAAACACACGAGTATATCGCATCTAGAACATATAATACATCGTCGTACCAGTGACAGTACGGAGAACAGTGTAATCAGTCCTTTGGTCGCACACAATGGATATAGATGTTCAGCTCTCTTTGTATCGTCAATGTAACAACGCCTCAATGTAGATTACATAGAGACGTGCCTTAGTTGCGTATTGTGCATAACTTTTGAAATAGTAATAGAATAGTTGTATGTTTAATTCGAGATGAGATGTCATTACATAAGTCCCTTTTTGGGTATTGGTCGAATGGGATGTGGTCGAATATCGTCCGGTACAATTTATTAATTGTTTTATGCGACTGAAAGTTTTGACTCTTTCATATTATATATCCTGCACGCCATCTTACCCTCATCGTAGCTTATTATTCTAGAAATTAAACAAAAGTTGATTTAACATATGTTATTATGTACCTCAGAGATACAAAACATAAGTACAAAATTAGTTTAGAAATAAATTGTATGTACATTGTGATCGAATTTGTAAATCCTCGTCACGGTTTGTTGACATCTGAGACAAATGATAAAGGAGTCATTGCGGTGTTGGATACTCTAGAGACAGGTTTCCGGTCGTCTCTCTCTTTATTTTTAATGAATAAAACAGTACAATATATTAACATAAGTTGTCGCTGTAGCAAACGCTGTCTGAGCACTATTTTACAAATGTTATACATTTGATAAGTTTAATTTCAAAATTTTAAACTGTTATGCATTTTAACAAATTGAAATAAACATTTTGTTATTTTTTTGTCATTGGACTATATATAATTGAGTTAATATAGGTTGTAGCTTCTACATAATATTATAAGTAAACTAAATTATATCAGCTACTGTCAGTGTAAAATTAGCCTTACTAAATTTTCCCAAAATATAAGCAGATACATTATCTACATAATATTTCCGGTTTTGGAGGCTTCTTACAAATGATTTCATGCTAGAGATCCGGTTTTATAGCAATAATTCGTATGTTCTTCTTGTTTTATAAGTTGGGGCTGAGATCAAAGTTCCCATTCTGTAAATATATTTCATAGCTGATCCCCAGAGAGGAAAGAAAATCATACCAAGACGTGTCTACGGTTATTATAGTGCTAGTGAATTATGAGAAAAATATTATAATACGTGGCTTAGATTATTTATGTTTGCTGGATTTATATTGTAGCGTTATAGATATATTTAGAAAAAATTATGCTATCAGCATAAAAATACAAAAGTATTAGTAAAAATAGTAAGTAAAGTGGAAAAGTGATAATAATTTAAAGTACTCTCTTCTGTGCTCCTTAGACGACGATGAACGAACTCGCTAACATTATCCTTCCTGTCCTTCATGTCCTTTATTTCGACTATATAACATACACATATACGACTACGTACGGTAAATACGTAGTGTATAAGTACAGATTACGACTCTCAACTTTCGGCTATCTTGTCTTAGAAACATAATGATGCGTCAAAGGTTTTCGGCTAAGAATATCAATAACAAGTAAAATCCGACTGTCATTATCAACTAACAATTATATTTAACACCATCTATACAAACTATGGAGTTATTATATTTCCTTTTAGAACACAATCGCTTCATAAACTCATTGTAAATATGTTTGTATTATTATTCATTTTATAAAAATAATAGCATTAATTTCTAAAATCCTATTTTATCCAAATCTAAATAAAGATGAGGTAATGGAACAGTAGAGGTGAAGTACAATATACGTATCTACATGTGGTGAATGTATTCATCCACACTGAGATCTCGTTCTCTGCCGTAGCTCAAACAAAAGCTCAATGTCTACAGTTTGATTCAGTAACTGCCTACGAGTTTTGGTATTTATAATGCAGCGGTTGAACTCTATCATTACATTTTAGTACAATAATATTTTAGTAAAATAGTTCAGCTAAAAACTTTATTCCAAGATTATAATATTGATTTTTTTTTTTGCGTTGCATTGCGTTTTAAATAGACAAAGAGATGAGTTCTGGCACTCTATGGTTTTTACATTTTCTCTAAATAGGTAGAAAACGTAAAGAAAGCAAATGCATCGAAATGAAGCAACTTAACTTGAAAATAAAGGAGAAATCATTATAAATGTAAAAAACTTCATTAACATATTCAACGAACGTGTTGATGTCTAGGTATCGTGATCAAAATATAGAGAGCTCATTAATCCTAAAACAACAGGACGTGTAGTTCATTAACACAAGTCTCACCGACCAGTGCGCGGTGTATTAAACATGCGTGAAGTTTGAACATGATATGATGATGGTAGCAGGTGACTCGGAAGGTCAACAGCATCTATGAAGCGGTAGACATGTTTTCATAATGTTAATGTTTTCGTTTTTATAATAATTTTAATTTTGAGTTACTTTTAGAATAATTTTTTTTTTTTTATGGAAAAAGCATGGCACACGAGCGTACGGGTCACCTGATAGTAAGTGATTACCGCCGCCCACGACACCGCGTAACACCAGAGGAGCTACTGAGTGCGTTGCCAGCTTTTGAGGTGGTTGGGCGCCGGAGCCCGGCATTACCTAATGCGAAACGCAGTGGCATAAAGCCACTACTTCACGCCGGTTTTAAATGCCGGGGGTGGTAAGAATAAATTTGATGATGGAAGAGTTTGGGTGAATTCTTTTATATCAGAATGTATTGTTCGTTTTTTTGCTAATATTGGCAGAGAATAATAAAAGACTTCTTGCTCCACCTTTATTTCGTCCCCTAAAAGATGTTTTCATGTTCCCATTTTCAATATTTTGTTTCCATCCACCTTTCAAAGTCCACTGCTAGACATAGACTGTACTGGCGAGAATTAGGGGAGCCTAATTCTCGCCAGTACGGAGTGGCGCTCCGTGGTTCTCCGCCCTTTGAATCTAGTGGATTCCCATTGTCTTTCTTAGGTCGTCGGTCCACTTGTTTAGAGGGTGTCCTATACTCTTTTTACAAAGACTTTCTTCCCAATCGTTTGTCGGTCCTCCTAACAATACGGGCTACCCATTACAACTTCAGCTTGCAGATGTTGAGAATTATGTCTGTAACTTGCGTTCGTGTACCGATTTCATTGTTTCGAATTCTTTATAATCAAAAATGTATTTATATAATGTAACACTCAAGTTGATTTATAATATTAAAGAAAGATTATAATATTAAAGAAAGATTAAAAAAGATTTTTCCCATGTTGGTTAATTATTAAAATAAATAGTACTTACGGTAAAAACATCAATACTTTAATTCACTTCATTAAGACCCCTGTCGAAATAATAATGTTCATAGCAAAGGTGACATACCGTACATTGAATATGATACTCCGATAATTCTTTAATGGAGTGTAGTATAGTTAAATTTCAGTTTGAAGCTTCATGCATCAGTGCGATGAGAGAATTTAACGAACACGTACACGTGTGTTCACGGCAGCAGAAAAAACGTTTCGCGCTCGTACGGATTACGACATCAGTGTAAACAGGATCAGTGCATATATTTTTCACGTGACCTACAAACGTAAATGGCCGTCGCTCCATCATTTACCTCATCTGCGCATCGCAAGCAAGCAAGCTAACGCTTATATCGTTTTGTTTGTACTTACGGGAGAAATTCACGTTTATATTGTGTACACGCGCTACTTTCTTGTTGAATTTTTATGCTTGTTAGAAAAATTTGAATATAATTTTATTGTTTATATAGATGTCTCTCTTTTGATCTTGCTTCGGATTTTTTAATTTGGATACCGGTGTCAAGCTATTGGTACGACAAGAATGTTTGCTTAACTTCACATCGACTTGTGAAATCTTTCTTTATTTATGTTTGTCTAACAAAATCAAAGAACAATTTGTTTCTTGTTAAATAACATTTCTTATGCTGTGCCATATTTTAATAATTTATTTAAATATAGCACAGCATAAGAAATATTATGAATTATTATTTATTAGATTCTTATTCTTTATTTTAAAATATTAGACGAAAAAAGAACTTGTTGGTAATATTAACGTAACGAAATAGTATTGGTAAGCAAAACACAATACGTTTGTAGAGGCCATTCAATATAAGCAAGCGAATATGATCGATCTGCTGCACTGAAAGGATTTAGACATTGTCCGAACACAGTTGTATCAGTGCAGTTTCTATACAGCATGTAACAGACTGAGGTAGCATTACTCAGTATTATGAATCATCTCCGCTTGTATACAACCAGAGCTTAATAAGCTGATTGGTTTTACTTATCTTTATAATATATTTATCTGCATAATTTTCAAATAGGCACCACATTCTCGTGCAAATAGCAAGGAGGATAAAGCGAATATAATGTTTTTTGTTATTATTATTTCCTAGACTACAGACTTATTCCCATTCTCCCATTTTATGCGGAAAAAACGTGTTGTTGATTTATCTGACTTTACTAAGGGGATACAATATATTTATACATATTTTTCTCACAGACTGTTATTAATATTGCTATAATGACTGAATATAATAGGTTTGAATGTACTCGTATAATAGAAAACCTGTAAAGAAATTGCTATTTTATATTTTACATCGCATAAAAACTAAAGGATTTACTATTGAATAACAAGTTATTCAAGAACAGAAAGATATTGAAGAAATTTTGCACATATGTATTACACCTTACACCTTATAGGTACCTAAATTATCACTATGTCTGGACGATCTTTGACAAAGAAACTTGAATGCCTGAGTACTGAGTGCATTTCTAATTACTTTTATTTCTTTTTAAAAATTTTAAGTTATCCATCTAGATGTAGAAGGCAGTGTAGTATTGTGAGGAGGTTCCTCCCTCTGGAGCTCCAGCACCAATGGCTTGGATCCTTGTCCCACTATCGGAAGAGTGTTTTTTTTAAATATTTATTACCGTGTTTTTTATAACTATTTATATTTAAAAATGTCGAATTTATTCCTCTTGTATAATAAAAGTATAAATCGCTTTTACATCCTATCTTACTACTATTCTCTAGGTATAAAGTATTATATAATTAAGTTGTTTCTTAAACACACAAGAGACGTGTGTGACAGTGGTACAGGGGAACAAGGGTGGGTCTATAAGCGCGACAGTAGGGTTAGACTCCCTCTGTAAGCGCGGCAGAGCGCGGCGTTGATTTTGAGAATTGAACGGAGTGTCTTCTGTCTAGGTTTCCAGGCTACCTCTGAATACCCTGTATGTATAGGTTACAGTATGAAGCAAGACTCATTATGTAATTCATTAAATGTCATTAATTAATGTCATTAAATTAAATTAAAATTGTCATAAATTAAAAGTAAATATTTTATTGATTTAAAAAAAGAGTTAATAAATTGCACCAAAGTAAACTTGAACAAATATTTTTAAACATGAAACGTATATTTAAAAACTCTTTAACGATATCAAACAAGTTTAGAAAAAAATAATCTACTTCGTTTTTAATATATTAAAGTAGTCGTCGTGGATATCGTCCGTCAATGATAGACACTTTGTACCTCGTAAACCCTCTTAGATGCGCTTTATGACAGCATAGCGCAGCCGTTACTGATAAGGATGCTCATAAAAAACCGCTTAATCGACCCATGTGCTGAAGTTACTTGAACTTTGAATCCCACTCTATAATCTGGAATTAACTTATATAAGACAAACTGGATCTAAGAATAATTGCGTACTTAGAAAGTTTCTATATTTAATAGTATATGCAATTACTATGCAATTTAGTATAATACTCATATTTCTAAATATACTAGCTTACTTTATCTATCATTTGAAAATAAATAATACGGTAATACGTTAAATTTAATGTACATTTTACTTAAATAACTATTAGAGAAAGCTTAGAAAAAGGACATGACATATTTTTTAATAAACAGCTATTTGTGAGGCAATTACGTTATTCCAGTTTAGAAGCGAACATGAAGTTATCCTTTGTTTTTTATTCGTATGGGGAGGAGAAGTGTCGGTAAATTAGATCAGCCGACCTCCCTAGAGGGGCTAGAATGTTTCCTTAAACCCATTACGCTTATTATTTTCTTATTGAGGGAGTGAGTATAAATTTTTCAATGGCTATTATTTATGTACGAAAGGAATCTGTCAGCGTTAACGATTTTTAACACGTTTTATATGAATTTATATTTCATAATAAAATATATTTCGAAATACACAATCCCAAAATCCCTTTAATTAAAGTATATGTTAGATTAGATTAGTATGAGAGCAAAAAACACATTTTTATTCCCAAATAACCCTTGTTATAAAAAAATACGGTGTACATACTACTATAGAAAACCCTACCTATATACGAGTACTATTATAAAAATTTCACTGTGAAATGATTTTTATTTGGCTCTTACGGTGACGGTAAGTCCTTAAAAATTGTCACATTACCATTTATATTAGAAATATACTTATTACTTATCGTAGATATACGTGTTGCAGGCTCGCGTGAGGGTCAGAGCTACCTCTTTGTATTACTGAAACGACCGCGAATAAATTGCGAGATTTAGACCCCGTCCTGCGTCGTGTCGTCAATGATCATTATTTATTTCATGTAATAGTTTAAATAAAATGAACAATATTATATTTTATTATTTCAAAAACTTTTATTCTAAAAAAATATTATAGTTTGGTTACGTGTTTATAAACAATAACGATTCTTCTTCTAAACAATGAATTGAGGTCAATCGTGGTACACGACTAGTATTCGAAGAAATTAAATAATTTCATTTCTTGGCTCTGGTATCGAGGCAAAGCGCGGCGCTTAGTTCCACCAATCGACAAGCCTCCAAAATTTTGCGTAAAAAGAGGAACGTAGTGTCTTAACGCTAAGCTCCCTCTGCCTACCCTGCTGTGTGCCGCGTGAAGGTAATAAAAATCAGTAAAGTCATCGTTGTGTGATGTGACAGCCTCTGCCTATAAACGTGATGCTTGTGGATTCGATCCTTGCAATAGACAGAGTACAACGTTGAGTTATATTTCTGTATACCTGCAATGTATCAAATTTAGGTAAGAAACGGAGAGCAGAGTGTCTTGAGATTAGATTCTCTTAATCTATCTTGCTACGAGTATTTGGTAAAATATAATAACATTACGATAATATGACATTTAAAAACAAAATTATTCAATATAGATCAGTTTATTATTTGATAGTTATACTTTGTAATTCGTAAATTTATAAATAAAGAAATTATATATTTCAAAATATTACATTTTTGCAGACAGTACCACTGTAACGAATCAGTCTTAGTTTTATATTTGTCGCCAGCGAGGGCGCTTGTGAAATTGTCCTCATTGTGTAAAGGCTAATCCTCTAAAAGGATTCATCAGGTTTAACTAGGGTCCACATCAGTGCGAGCCTTGCCACCTATCCATCACTACTATGTTTGCGTATATTTTTAACAATTTTTTATTTGTTATTTTTTCAGTTATAAAAACATGCTAACACGTTTTTAGGGTTTTGGTAGTAAGTCAAAGTGCTTTACTTTGTGCATGTGCATAAGGTGTATATATATATATATATATATATATTCTATTCGTGTAGAAATCTTTCATTAGTTTTATTGACAACTATTTGTTTAGTACAATAATTGTCTTTGCCTCGACACCAAAGCGGAGGATTGGAAATATAAACATGACTAAATACTTCACTTCCTAGAGTGGGGATCGAACTCACAACCGTCGCATTACAGTTACACCCTTGTGCCTTGCATGCCCGCAGCGCCACATCGGTCTTATGTCTAATTTTAAATATAATAATAATAATAATAGCCTCTTTATTCAGACATTACAATGCTACAGTATTAAACAGATTTACATATAATACAAATTTTGCAGCGGTATTTAAGAAAAACAATTATACTTCTAACGTTGTTTTAC
>DWGR01004270.1:0-11287 GCA_018247715.1 Heliconius burneyi | reverse complement strand
CGTATTCTCAGTTTATAAACATTCTAGGCCACGATTAATAACTTGATCGCATTGACAGAAATATAAAGCATTCCTTTCGTTTTTCCACACGTATATTGTTATTAGTTGACGGCCTTGGTTCCCTTTGATTACTTAAAAATATTAGAAATCTATAGAAATAAAAAATAGAAAAATTGCTTCACGCTGTATCCCGCACACAGCAGGGTAGGCAAAGGAAACCCGGTGTTAAGACATTCCGTTCCCCACTTTTTGCCAAATTCTGGAGGCATTAAATCTATAGAATATGTCAGAAAATTGTATTTCTTTTCTTTTTGATAAATTTGTTATCTTTTTTCTTTTCTTCTATATACAGATTTTGTTTTCTTCTTGTATAGTACAATCCATTTATCGAGGAGGGCTTTAGGTTATATTAAATCACGTTAGTCGTTATGTAGCCTACTGTACATGTGTTCAGATTTACCCCTGGCGTTATTTATTATAAGCACATTGTACTCTATTTATCTCTAAACAGGCAAAAGTTTGAAAGGAAAGTATATGACAAAAGTTAATAAGTGT
Source organism: Heliconius burneyi (assembly GCA_018247715.1). Lineage (NCBI taxonomy): Eukaryota > Metazoa > Arthropoda > Insecta > Lepidoptera > Nymphalidae > Heliconius > Heliconius burneyi. Next base: position 10,732 of record DWGR01004270.1, on the reverse strand, counting down.
ATAAAATGTAAATATTTCCCTATTTGTAATGGATATCATATCGCAAGATTAAATTCACTAGGTCATCTCTTAAATAAGCCTTTGTGATCGTATAAGGCCAATTTTATATCAGAAGAGGCCGCTACTAAAGTATAGGTTTTATTATTCGGTGCGAATGTTATTTTTAAAGACTGAAATATATAACACTAAGAATTGTTAGATTAAAGGTCTTTCTACAAAGTATGTAATGTTAAATAGGTATATATGGACGTATTAATATATATATATATATATATATAAATTCAAATATGATGTTTCAGAATTGCTTATAGTTACGGAGGTCATGCATTCCATTTCCGTGCTATGTATGTATATATATATATATATACATACATAGCACGGAAATGTATATATATAAGCAATTCTGAAACATCATATTTGAATTTAACAAAAACGTGTGAACATGAAATAAATTCACATTATTTTGTTACTTGCATCTAGGTTACTAAAATTTGAATGACTTGATACGTTACTGAGAAGAACCAAAGAAATACTGAAATGAGGTTTCCTAACCATTGACTACTATATAGTTCATTTGGTGCAACAACGACGTATTTCTTATATTTGAAATATTGCCGAGATGTAATCAAAGTTTGTAAATAGTCTTTTCGCATACTTTGACGTATTTGATATATTAATCGAAATTTAAAAAAATCAATCACGTCATTTTGTGGCAAATGAAGGATATATTTGTTGTATACTTAAAATAAATTAATTTATTGTAATAATTTAATTTATTTTAATAAATTAATTTAAAAATATACATATTTTTATTTCCACTTCTTCGCTCTGGTGTCGAGGCAAAGTGCGGCGTTGAGTTCTACCACTCAACACGCAATGCCTCTAGAATTCGGCAGAAAATTGGAAATGGAGTGTCTTCACACCAGGTTCCCTCTGCCTACCGTGTTGTGTGCGGGATACAGCGTGAAGCTTATTTTTTTTAAATTTATTTTAACAATAAATTGTTATTTTAAAAAATGTTATACAGATTTCTCCATAGATAGTTATGTAACGAGAATAAGGCAAGAGACCCTAGCAAATGTTATGACATCAAAGTGAAATATTTGATTATTTAAATTTGTGTTTATATAAAAAATTATTACATCAATCAGTTTTTCGTTGATAACAGACTGTGACCGCGAGCAACAAATAAAAGATATAACAAAGAAACTAAATAGGAAATAAGCCAAGGTCTACGAGCGCTGTGATGTGACCTGTGACAAGATGACTTTACAATATACGACTGCTGACCGCGATACGATATATCGTACGGTTTTTAATATATACATTTTAATTGGAAAAATTTAAGATTTTTTGAATTAGGTTATTGGTACACAGGTACACATGTCTAAGTTAGCAATTTTCGATATCTTCTTTTATTTGTATTAACAATTTCATATATTCTCATTAGAATTTTTTGGTAAATTTTTTGCCTACACGGGGCCGGATGATTGGTACCAAGGGTGGATACAGATCACGCTGCCCCGTCTATTCCTATGTCGAAGTTTTTATCTCAGAATAGTCTTAAAAAAATTATAGTCACTAGCAAACCAAAAGAAATAAAATTAATACAAGTAAAAAACTATCGAGGTTCAGCGTGTAATTGTAAAAGCACCAGTTATGGGTGTGATTCCCACAAGTGGGAATGAAAAAGGAAATAAAAGAAACCGTACATACTAAACTTATTAATCGTGTATTTAAACAAACATACAAAGGTATCTATCACCACTATGCAATATACAGTTAGGAATTTAGTGATCTCTTCCAAGTTCCAATACATTGCATCACAGAGATAACGGATGTGCACGGCCTCATTTTGGCACGTATAAAAGATTCTTGTTTAAATATTAAGATAACGTTTAACTTACAGTACAACTTACGTTCAGTGAATGTAAGGTATTATAGGTTTACGGTTTACCTTATTTTATAGAAAATCTTTATCTTTATCTGTTAAAAATTTAGGCTTAGACCAAAGTTTAAGAAAGCAAAAAAGAAAAATTGTGAGAATTACATTTTTTCTTCGATATTATGATTTCCAAACAATATTGTCTGTGTTTAGTTGAATATTTTTTTTTATTATTTTAAATTATGTTCAAGATAAAAAAAATATATAGGCGGGAAATATATTATAAGCAGCTTTCTTAAAATATGGGTTAAAAATCACAGATACAGGTAGAGTAAGTTATAGATTTTTGTAATGAAAAATTTAACAATTTCAAAATGAAAATCGAATTTGATTATACTATTGAATCGATACTCTATGCTAAAGAAAAAAAAATTATCCATATCAAGAAAGGGATGAATTTGCTGTAGAGTTTCTACGTTGTTATACATGCAACGAACCTTAAATATTGAAATGATGTGAGTTTCAACCTATTGGTTTTATTTTCATTACCTCGCTGTGGTAAAAAGACAAAGCTTGGCGTTGAGTTCGCTACCCAACACGCAATGCCGCGAGAACGAGGAACAAGGACGAAGTATGTCAATTGGGAACGGAGTGTTGGGACTAGTTTCCCAGGTACCTTCTCCCTACCCTAATATCTGCGGTATAAAATGTGAAGCTAAAAAAGGTTAAGCCTAACGTCATTACTTAATTAACCTGAAACTTAAAGTTTAAAGGAAGCCAATATTCAAATATGCTTATTTCTAGGAAAGTGAGCAAATTTTATTTTTATTATTTTAACTTCACGCTGTATTCCACATATAACGGGGTAGGTAGAAGAAACCTCGTGTCAAAAGGAACCTCGTGTTTCGTGTCTCCGTTCTACATTCTTCACTCAATTTTAGAGACATTGCCGTAATTGCAACGATCAATTAAATATTTATATTACTGGTTATATTACTCGCCCTTGGCGTTGGAGGTTGAGTGGCAGTCGCTTTTTAATGGGGTGGTCAAACGCGTATCGTGTTACAGATTGCTACAGATACAAAATTAGACAAAGGTTTGACCAATTTCAAAGAATGTAAATGTTTTCTATATTTTCCAAAAAAATTTTGCGTATCGGTTGACTGTAACCGCGACAGGTTATGGGTTCGATTACCATTAAAATATTTTTTTTTATATTTTTCATTTCTTCACTTTGGAGTTGAGGCAAAGCGCAATGTTAAGTTCCGCCACTCAACACGCTATGCCTCCAGAATTCGCCGGAAACTAGCCTCTGCCTACTTTGTCGGGCTATTAACATAACATTCTAAAAGTTATAATGTTGATATATGCCAGTCGATTTAACATATATTAACTTTCAATTTAGCGCTGGACATAAAGAAAGTAAAATTTATATGATGCGATTGAGATTGACGCTTTCTCACCGGCAACATTGGCACATATTTTAATACCTATCCTATAATTACGTTGCAAATAAATTTTAAAAACTATTATTACTTGGTAGTAAAGAACATTTACGGAGAAAGTTCAAAGATTTTTAAGAGTTGACCAGAGCTTAATTACAGACAATACATATTTAAGTAGATAACGAAAAAAAACTTTGTATTTTTACAAGAATTTTACACATTGTCTATGAATTCTTTTTATTCTTTTAATTGTTAATTATAATTAAAAATGTTCTATCCTTAGTGTGAAAAGGATGAAAAGCATACTTTTCTTACTCTTTTTTGAGTATATTCCCTAATTACTTATGTCCCCACTTATTAGAGACATTGCAAGCGCGAGGAAATAATTTAATTTCATTCCCTCACTGTAGCACAGAACGCGGAGTTGAGTTTCGCCACTCAACACATACAGTGTCTCGAAATTTAATAGAAAGTAAGGAACGGAGTGTTTTAACACTAAGTACGCGAAAAATACCCGCGCACATAGAAGTAGCGTGAAGCTTTAAAAAACTAAAATATATTCACTAAAAATGTAAGTAAACAATAACATAATATAATTTAATTATCTCTGAAATGAAATGTTTGATCACATAAACATTACGTTGACCTATTGATTCTCTAATAATGAATATTTACTCAATCAAATATTTAAATTAGCCTCATTTAAATAAGAGATTAATAAAAAAGCGTTCAAATGCGAGTCGATCATGCGTAGGGTTCCGTACCAATTTCTAGGTTGTATGTCAACGGGAGGTACAATTTGAAGTTGACAAATTTAAGTTTGCGGACGTATACACTCATTTCGTATGAAATGAACTATAAATATAAGTTTGTAATTATTTTTTTCTATCAAATTTCTGTAAATCTTTTCTTTTTGGATTTTTTATTGATTTGTACTGCAAATTCTTATTTCTTGCTAAATTTCATAATGGTAGTCCACGGGATATAAATTTAGATAAAGCGGCCAATTTCATACAAAATGCAGCAAAAACGATGCAAACACTTTCTTCTTATAATTCTTATAAGGATTCCGTTTTTACCTCGTGAAGTACGGAACCCTAAAAATGAAATTATTCGGATTATAATATAATATGTGTATGCATATTTTAATATAATAACAGTAAATATTCATATGAGAAAATATCATATATTAATGTAATCAAAGTCAGCTGTAAATATATATGTAAATGTAAGACTGTATGTACATTTTTATCATTTTATTATGTTTTTTTAATTATTAATCCAATTAATTAATATTTATTATTATTATCTATCTTACTATTTATTATTATTATCTATCTTTTATAGCTTCGTGCTATCTGCACGTTTCAGAGAAGGCTTAATTAACCTTTTGCTAAGACACTCATTTTCCTGTTTTTCACTCTATTTTCTGTTGCATTATTACCAGAGCGAGGAAATTAAAAAACTATTCTTTCCCCTAGTAGGAATCGAGGCCACAATACATTATAATACTAGTCACAAATTTAATATAAATGTATTAATCACTACATTATATTTCCACTAAAATTGTTATATAAACTTGTATTTAAAAAAAATAAAAAAGAAATTTGAATAATTACAATATTTCGGCTGTCTGACTTAGTTATAAGCGCGATAATTATAAGTTCGATTCCCAACTAGGGAAATAATATATTTGTTTTGTCGAGTTTCGCTACACAATAAGCAAAAGCAAAAAAATAAATTAACTGTTATATAACATTTATCAACAAGAAGCATTAAAATTTAACAGCTACAATATTTCATATGCAATTAAAATACAAATCTTGAAATAAAACCTCCATTTCGCTTTCATAATTTAATGCTTGTTTACTTTCGTCTCCGTTGTTAATTCGAATTCTGATAGTTTATAAAGATAAGATAGTTTAAAAGTAAAAATCTTTGTATTGATCTTTTTATGAGTATTATAACATATTATGTTCCTTAGACATTGAATTTCCGATGTGGCGCAGAGGCTGACTGTAAATACGATGGTTGTGGGTTCGACCGCCAACTAAGGGGAAGCAAGTATAGAAGTTGTAGAACAAAGTAGAGCGTGGCGTTGAGTATCGCCAATCTACACTCAATGCCTTTCGATTTAAAATGTCTCAATGGGATATTATAGGTTTACATATTGTTATATAATATATAGTTTCTTACATTCATATAAATAATTATGCAAGCTTATTCAAATAATAAATAAATAAAAGTCGTAGTATACGAGTTCTGTAATTTTGAACGCGTACATATTTTAATGTACGGTACCGTCTCTTAATAAAAAGAAAACCACTTTCACTCATTGTTTAAAAGGCGGATCCGTTCTGTTTGGTAACTTGTATATTGTTTGAAAATATTTAATAAAATTAGGTCTAACGGATTAAATTAAGTGTTTATATAGAAAAGTAGTGGAAAATTCTTGTTTTGCTCTAATAGAAATGTGATGCGATACGACTATGAGTTCGTTTCCCACTGGAGGGAATTAATTATTTTATTTGCGGGGCTTTGGTAACAAAACCAAGCACTGCGTTGAGTTCCGCCGACTAGTTTTCACGCAATGTCTTGAAAACTAGTCGACTGGGCGTATATTTTTCGTACTGTCAGAATTTTTTATGTTATCGACGATTCGAAAGTATTTGTATGAATAAATAATGGTTTGGCACGGAGTTGTGTAACATAAATCATAATAACCTCTCTTGTATTATAATTTATGTAATTTAATATAAACTTGTTTGGCCAAAAGTTTACAAAAAGGATGGGCACGTTACATAGAAAGTTATTTAAGCTTATTAGTAAGAGACAAAGCCGAAAACGTTGAGTCACCTGTCGGAGAAATCTTATTAAATAACTTGACATAACCAAACGTGATATTATTCGATAATATACTATGGCGAAAGATATGAAATGTAGCGATTGAAATTATTATTGTATTTTAAATAAAATAAATAAATCAGTAGTAAATAACAGTAGGCAAAGGGAGCCTAGTGTTAAGGCACTCCGTTTCTTACTTTTTGCCGAAGTCTGGAGGCAATGCGAGTTGAGTGGCAGAACTCAACGCGGCGCTTTGACTCGACACCAGAGCGAAGAAATGGAAATATAAACGTAAATAAATATTTCACTTTCTCGAGTGGGGATCGAACCCACGGCCGCCGCGTTACATTCACACCCTTGTGCCGCTGCGCCACGAAGGCACAAGGGCTTACCAATTGTGGGTGGGGACTAAGCAATAAATCGAAATCGCTATCGCCTTTAACCAAAACGTTGTTATTTTTCAATATAACACCTTTCTCACAACCTTTCAACCCAAGTACTCAATTACTTGTCATTTAGCGTCTTACAAGTTTTTTATAATAACAAAAAGCTAAAAGCACATTTCTGTTAATAGCGAAAGTACATTTCTACTCTCTTTATTCATCACACATTTTGCAACATTTCATAACCTTGAGCCTTACGCTGTATCCCGTTCCCGACAGTCCGTTCCCATTCAAACACTTCTGTTAACTACTTTTCGCCGAAAGCTGTTTTCTGATTAGTATCCGAGCACTACCCAAACTTTTTCTTTTTCAAGTGAAATTATTAAATACTATATAAATAATAACAAAATATAGAGCATTTAATATAGAATGTGTATAAATTAACATATTTTTATTTGACCACGACGGGCGCAAAAGCTAGTATAAAATATAATTAACTTTGTAATACATTGCACTATGACAAATATTACTCTATATCTATTATTATTAATAATTGTTTGTATTAGATGTATTCTAAAATGACCAAAACAAAAATGTGCATACAGAAAAAGGTCAACATAATGTCAATCTAGAGAACTTTATCAAGATGACGCATCCAACGCCATCTGTTAAAGTAGCGTCTTATTATGTTGTTTACTTTTTATTTACAAGAGCTGGCCTCCGGTTTTATCCGTCAATGAAGGATTTAAATTTTAATTCACAATCTTAATATGGTGGACGAATAAGTTTTCAACATTTCTTACATAAGAATAGTTTTCAGAATTCCTTTATAAAAATTGTATTATAATATTTTCATAGGATTTGTAGCCGCGCTTCTACGTCTCTACGCCTTTCGTCGCATTGAGTTTCACCATTCAAGACGACATGTCTCAAAAATTTGACAGAAAGTGGGGGATGGGGTCTTAGATCCCTTTGATTGGCTCTCTACTTACTTATGCAGAAAACACGTGAGGCTGCTAAAATTTGTCTTAGATCAGAATCAGGTTAAAACTGAGAGACGAACTGTAGATACGATGATATTTATCATGCTTGCGTGTTTGTTTGTATCTTTTTTTTAATTTATTATTATAATGGAAGTTACATACCAGTAAATTATACTGTCCTACAAAACTCTTAATTAGTTTGACTGTAGGATCTCAAGTCTCTTTAAAACAGACAGAATTTATATATTTATTTTAAAGATCATTTTTAAATCAACTGTACAAGTATTTCTAAATAGTTGATAACAAATAGTTTTTAAGTTTAAATTTAAACCTCTTTAAAACTGGTTCGCGGTGTATGTCCTCAGGCAAACTATTTAGTATATAAGGTACACGTTTCCTAAGGGTTCTATCACCGTAATAGTTGTGCACCCGAGGTATTTAAAATTTTCCTGCAGACATAGAGCGGGTGCCATGCTCATTATACACTAATTTAAGGCCAAGCTCCCGATTGCTATGATTGTTTATAGCTAAGAGATATTTATGTTTTAAACTAATTAGGTTTTAATTAATTAATTAATTAAAATTACGTTTTAAGTATATAAACAACTTATAAATAATTTTATATTAAATTTTATATTGTAGTTTATTTAAGTTATGACTATTATCAAGCATAAAATATTTTTAATATAAGCATAAATTTTTTGAGAGCTGTTGAAGTAGAAATGGGCAAGAAGAACTCACTTTACAGTAAGCGGGTTCCTTAAAAGTTATATTTTGAGTAGAGATCACTAGTCAATTCTACTTTGCATCAAGTACTAAGGTAAAGATAGGTAATAAAAACATTATCCTTATATAATGAAATGTCACAACGGTGGATGCAGTTACGCAACGGGGCTGTTCCGCTCTGTTTCTCTGTGAACCTTTATTTGTGACCATTCATACCAACTCGTAATATTACTACATATTTAAACACTTTATAGTGAAATGGTTAATTTCAGTTTATTATTACATGTGAGGTCAGTCGACACGCAGGGACACAAAGTGTGACTGTAAACGCGACTGGTTGTGGGCTCGATCCCCACTCGAGGAAATGAAATAATTATTAAAATATATATTTTCATTTCTTAAAAGCGAGAGAAGCAATGTCAATTTTAGAAACCTCGCGTTTTTTTAGGCAAATTTTAGTAGTAAATTTGTCAGTTTGAGAGTCCTACGTGAATCATGAAAGTTCCCACTCCAATGTATGTAATATCTCTGAATATTTAATTTTTTCATAAGTTAGCGGTGAAAAAACCTATATGTTAAATATCACTATGTTATTGCATGTCTAATAATTACGCTTACATTTAAAGATCAAATGATTAATCGTATATATCGATCTATAGATCACCTACCATTTTTGGATCTTGCTATAACGCAAGTACCTACCATTATAATTTTATTACTTTATATTGTAAGATTGACATCAGAATTTATCTGATTTACTATCAGAAACTGAAAGATGATAGTTGTTTAATAGTTTAATATGTAGTTTCAATATCAATGGTTACGGGTTCAGTTCCGGGGCAAAGTATATTTTTATTCTAATTTATTTTGTTTTATCTTTTGGTAGTGGTGCAAATTTTACTGTACTTAATAATGGTATACAAATGAAATTATACATATACTTTGATAAATATCCCTATTAAGAGTTATGTTTCTTATACTTATATCAAGCAAGAGTATAAATATATGAATAAGTATATATATAAGAGAATATAAATATATAATATATGCTCATTTAGTCTACAATTCAATTAGGTTACTTCGCAACGATTTAAGTAACTTTCATATTTTATTAAGACTACACTCAGATAGCATCTTGAAGCTGAACTCTAAGAATTATAAGATTAAAATTTATGAAATAACAATTTTGCCTAATTATATTCTTGTAAAACTTATTTGCCTATTTATGCCTACACATTTGTACACTATTGCATCTTAAGGTATTTTTTTTGGGTGAAACCTTAAGCTTAGCTTAGCTTCTCAAGTGTTAACAATTCTACAATTAATTCACAGAGAACTAAGCAGTCTCGGTATCTTTATCAACCTCTTTATGCTGTCACTCACGGAGAGCATGTATGAAAAGTCTTCATCATGAAATTCTTTTAGGGAATAAGACGGGTTTTCCATTCTTGTGTTGTTTATCTATAATAGGTTAAAAATATTTATCTATATAATATATTATTCGAAATATACATTTTAGCTCTGATTCTCATCTGACAAACATACAAACAACGCCAATTAATTTCAAAGATTTCAATTAAATATTTGATTATAACAATATTGTCATTGGAACACGTGATAGGAATAAAGAAACTATAACGCACCCCATGATTGGCACTGCGAGGTCGCGTGAGGCAATACAATTCTCACGCATTTACTATTATACTCGTAGATTATATTTTGCACCTGAGTGAGTCCATGTACCGTTCATAATGCTAGGATTTGCTGTAATGGGTAATTTTTAAGCAATCGTATATGTGTCTATTGCATTTTTTTTAATTTTATAACATTTCAGTATTGGCCAGTATTATTATTTTGATATTAAATAAAGAGATTAGAGAGAAACTTAGAAATTATTCAATCATATTTAACGTGAAAAATACTGCTGTATTAATCTACACGCATAATCTACAGTATCGGGATAAAATGAGTTATTTCTATTTTACGTTAAAGTCCAGGCAAACAAAGTTGCGAGCATCAACTAGTAGTTTATGATTTAAAATAATCAAATAATATAATTGTAATTACATTTCAAATAACGTACGTCTTGAACCTTCTCAGACATTATTAATGTATTCAATAGTAATGACAGTCTTGTTTTTACCGAAAAGCATTAAGCACTAACATGTGTAATTCCGCTTATTATAGCCCTAATAGGATGTATCTAGTAATTACGACTTATACCTACGTATATATATGGTGACACAGATATTTTCATCGCAATACAGGATATTTCTAATTCGAAATATATACAAAATATTTTTATATGTTAAGAAATAACAATTTTAATTAAGCATAACAATTTTTTTCCATTGCCTGTTAAGTGGCGGAAACAAATGAAATGATTAACTTTTTCATTTCCTCGAGTAGAATCAAACCTATAACCTGTCGCGTTTACGCTTGTGCCCCTGCGCCATGACTGATCTC